>JAVSBS010016317.1:15289-23613 GCA_033124195.1 Coracias cyanogaster | reverse complement strand
CCCCCCCCCCCCCCCCCGGGGCGGGGGGCCTCCAGAGCAACTGCTACGCATCTTGGAGCCCTGCTTCCCAGGGAGTGGCCAAACATCGCCTACTGATTGGAAGTAGAGAATAAATCTTTGTTTTCCTTTGCTTTCGCGTGCGGATTTGCTTGGCTTTTGCTTCTATTATTAAACTGCTGCTTTGTTTTTCATCCTATTTTCCTCCCCTTTCTTTTTGCTCTGCTGAGGAGGGAGAGGGGAAAAAAAGGTGGGGTGGTAGAGCGGCTTGGTGGGCACCTGGCACTCAGCCAAGGTTAACCCACCACAGTCTCCAAGCATGATGTCTTTAGTGTCTTTATGGATATTTCAGCTTGTAATCAGTAAATTTTAGGCAGAGTAAATACTAAGATCGACCATGTAGAAATGTAACGCTTGTACTTAAAAGAACATTCTGATTATTCTTGACAGGCTGTTTCCAGCAGCTGTTTCATTTCTGTTCTTTGTTGAAGATTTGAATGAGAACAAGTCTTAGAAGGTCGTGTTGAGGATAGCATAAAAGAAGTAATGGCTTGTTACCTTTGTAATGAAAGGACAAAGTAAAAGAATTACTGGACAAGAAGTAGCTTATGAACTGGAATATAAATGAAAAATTACTGCTGGAATTGTAATAACTTTCAGATTCTTCTTGTATTTTTTTTTTAGCTTTCAGTTTTGCTGTTAAGATACAACATTCAAATAGGTGTTCTTCTGAAATAGTATTTGCAGTAAATGTTTGCAACATGTAGTTTACCTGAGGAAGAGATGTTGTCTAAGTTCTTCCTAATGGTGTTTGTAATTAAAACATGGTTGGCAAGCAGTTAAATCTTTAGCCAGTAACAAGAAGTAACTTGCAATGATGTACTGGATAGCTTCCTATGGTTTCTGTACATCTACGTGGAACGTGTCTTCCTTACTGTAATTCATTCTTTAGACTTCATACCTCACTCTTGCCAGCAGAAATAATGAGACTTTTCCTTGGCCTCAGTGGAAGTGTTTACTTCAGATGTTTCTAAGTATAAGCAATATTCTAGCTTCTGAACATGCTTTCTGTTCAGGCATGGCTGGTTGCTACTTAACAAGAAATCTTCAGTGAAAAAACCAATACCAGCCCTGTGCCTCTGATCACTCTTCCTGTAATGTTTTATTTAACTTTCTGCATTGATACACATATCTTCTGAGGATTTTGCTTGTTCTTCTCATAAGCAAGGAGAGAATGAGATTTGCTGATACCAGCTACGTTTTGGGCTTTGAGTCCCTTTAAATGAATTTTGGCATGAATGGGTCCTTGACTTAATGAGCTTAGGTGTTGTGGATTCAGTGTTTTGGACTGGGCTTACCTGCAGACCTTGACTTTAGCATACAAAACAGGTAACCTCCACTGTAGAACAAAGAGCTGAAATAATACTGCTTTCCATCATGGGCATAAGGATATCCTTCCTTCTGTGAAGCTCAGGGTGGGTGCATGCAAGGCAGAGATGAATGGAAGCATTGCCATGAATTGTGTAGGTTGGTCTATGGTGGATGAGCACAAGAGCCCAAGGCACTACCAGGATCAACGTGAGTTGGTACTGGGAGCTTGGCCTATGACAAGCTGAGCTTTGGGCTTACCTGTAAAGGAGCTGAGAGACATATGCGTAGAGTGTTTTGCTCAGTCCTCATCTTTGTCCATCTGTGCTCTGATCATGACTGAGGTGTGGAAACACTCAATAACTACGTTCTCCTGCTAATGTCAGCAGCCTGTGGCACCCCCAGATTAGCTCCCTACTGAGGTCAAAGCAGGGTAATGGAAAAGAAGTTGAAAAATGCACCGTGACTCAAGTGTAAATTTTTACCACTTTTCTTAAGAATTTTTTGTTTGTTTGTTAAAATACAAATTAAATTGGACAACAAATTTAATCTTCCTAGAGCTAATTCTTAAATCCTAAAGCTTGTTACTGATGTGGAGATCTCCCAGTGCAGGTCGAAAGGATGAGCTCTCTCATTCTCTTGATTCACTGGTGGCTATTGTAGCAAGGGTTCCTGGACTTTGCACTATGTAGTTATGCTGAGACATTGGCCAGTATTTCTTGCAAAAATTGTCATATGCTCAACTACTGCTTGTGAAAAAATAAACTTTAAAAGTCAATTGTAGAGTTTTAGTGAAAATGAGAAAATCTGTCGGAGAAAATGTAATGTCCTGGTGCAGACTATTTCCAAAGTGTTTTTGCTGAGGCACAGCTGGGAAGAACCTAAGCTTCTGACTTGATACATGAAAGTTGTTCATTCTGATATCTGGGTCTAGATTGATGAACTCTCTACTTTGAGGAGATGCAGTGGGATCACAGATGCAGCAGAGAACTCTGCTTCTGAGAACTGCAATTTGCAGTAATTTTTACTCTTAATTTTTTAAACACTATTGCTTTGGTCGTGCTCCTGAGGTTTTAGTGTAGAGCCAAGAGGTTCACGCCTTGGTGTACTTGATGGAGTGTTAGTAATTCCTGATTGTCCCTATAACCTTTGCAAGTCCAGCCCGAACCTGCTTCTAGGGAGGAAATGGCTTAGAATTAGAGAAATATGCAAAATAAAGTATTGCAGCAGCTCTAATATTGGTAGCATGTGTGCGTGTTCAGCTGAGCTTGATGGCACATGCTGTTCCCTCATCACTCACAATCAGTGGTACCAGTTACTATGACACCAGCTTCAATGGAGTGGTTGCCAGAGAAGATCACAGTTGCTTTTTTCAAGATGTCAGCGTAATTTGTGTTCATTAGCTCTTTTGAAGTTATTAGGTCCTCTGTGTGAGTATGTATTAGGTTTGCAGATGAAGTTGTGAATAGGAGGTAATCAGGGTAGACATTGGTGCCTAATGTTTCTGGTCTGGTGCACTTGCTGGCATGTTTCTCGATTTCTGATGTAGACAGTAACACTGTAAAATATCAACATGAACTGATGGTTTATCCAGATGCTTTTCAAGTGGGTGTTGGCTTACTTAAGGAAAGCTAATTTCCAGCCCTTTATACTCGTATATGGTTTCTCTGAGTCTTGTAGTGAGTTAGACGTTTATACTAGATGCCTGTTTTAAAGGTGGAGACTTTTTTGTTTAATCAGTGTATTTCCTTGTGTAGGAGTTGAGGACTTTGAATGTCAAATTTCTTTGACTCGCAAAATATAATAATATATTTTAGGAACACACTGCAGTGTTGTCTAGGTATGTTTTAGAGGTAATGATCTCTATATCAAGCACATACAAACCATGAATTGATATTGCATTCAAAGGATGTGAATTCACATTAAAATAAAGTGGATGAAACTTCAGTGTCCGTGAATGCAAGGGGAGAAGCTCTAGTTCATCAAAGGTCTTGATAAAATCAGTGAGGAGGGAAGTAATGCAGAACCCACTTTAAATAGTCAGGGAGAAATAGTATATCTTAAGTGTCTGGAAGGTTATTGCAGAGGAGTAAAATATTTTGTGGTATTTATTCTTTACATTTAAGAAACTGATCTTCCCTGTATTTTCTTGTACATGTAACATACATATCCATGTTACTTTCCAAAAATGTATTTGCCATGCCATTCTAGGTGTATTTCCTTAAATAATTCTTTTGCCTTTTTTTTTTTTTTGGCGGGGGGGGGGGCCATGCATTGGTTGGCTGGTTGGTTTGGGTTTTTTTTGTAAAAGTAAGGATTTTAAAAACTGTAGTACCTTATTATCTACTTGCAGTTTCTGCTGTTGGAATTAATGGAGTTTTCCAGCGATACTAAATCCATTACCTTTCCTTATTTAGTGAAGTCAATGAAAATAAACAGGGCACATAGCACTTTTGAGCTAGTTGGTTTTAATTGTTTAAAAGCTGTGTGGCCTAAGTTACTACAAACATGACATTAGTTGCCATTTAATATAACTAATCTTAGAATGGAGGCAAGTCTTATTAGTTGTGTCAAAATACCTTTTATTTATTTTTTTTTTTTAGGAATATCCAAGAGTAAAAATTGGTGTTTTCATTGAACAACCCACTCCTTTCCTACCTAAATTTTTAGACAGAGTGTTGACCCTGGACTACCCAAAGGAGTCACTCAGTATCTTCATTCATAATAATGTAAGTACGATTTACTACTGTGCAAAGCTTTAATTTTGGAAATAATGGTATGAATGAGGGAGTATACGGATTCTCTATATGTACCTAGTTAACCAGCATAGGAAGACACAATCTTTCAGAATTTAGAATACAGACGTGGAAAAAGTACAGAAATGAAATTGTGACAGTGCTTACTGAAGTCTTAAAGAAACTGCTTTGATTCTTTCTCTTACTAATGAAAAAGATTTTATTTTAAAATGTATGCTTCTGGGAGAAGCACTGATCAACATAAAGCAATAGAATAGAATAAGAATAGAATAGTTGCAGTTGGAAGGGACCTACAACAATCATCTAGGCCAATTGCTTGACTACTTCAGGACTAGCCAAAGGTTATAGAATGTTATTAATAACTTATCCAGTAGTTGACATTTGGATTTGCTTTTCATCTTGTTGATACCCCAGTACATTTATGTTTCTCTTGGTACTCTTGCTGGGTGCCGTGGGAAAGACTTATATGTCCAGGTATATTTTGAATGGCAATACAGGTAAGTTGCCTTTTTTCTATTTTTTGAATGCTTTTTGCTAGTTGCCTAATGATTTGGTGTTGCTGATACCAGTGACTTCAGTACTGCTTTATTCATGAATAAGGTGACAGATGTGTGTAAGTCTTTTGGTAAAAAAACTGGGCTTGAAGAGAAATGGGAGCACATTATAATTCTGCCCTTTTTCACTTGGTGTGTTTTACTGTTGCTGTCATACCACAAAAGGCCTGAGTAGACCTTAAAAGTTTTCAGTGTCCTTTTGTAAGGGGATGTTAAAGTTATAAATGTGATATGCACATAGGAATCACGTGCATAGGTTTTGTTTCATCGGCCACAAGTCATATTTCAATGAATATAAAAGACTGCATTGCTTTTTTATCATAGAGGGAGAGGAAAACCCTACCCTATATTTTAATTATTCTAATGTCAGCCCTAATACGCAAAAGCTACAAATGAAGGCACTGGGTTTGAAGCATTGCCTGCAGCTGGGATCTCTTAAATTAGATGTAGGGTAATTAGAAATTGAAGAAACAGATCACTTTGACTATGTTTTAGAGAAACAATGACTGCGACTGTCCACATGGGTACAGGTGGAAGCTCCTTCTCTAAGGCCATTCTGGAGTGGCATTAAAAACTCCTCTGTGCCACTGAGGTTGTAGGATGGAAGACTGCAAAATAAATATCCTGAAATAATATTGCATAAACGGCCTGTGAATCTTGCATCGTTGGTCTGGAAGTACAGCTTTGATTTATATTCCTGATGTGTTAGATTCTTTTGCTAAAATTTTGGACAGAAGAGCTTCATATTGATGACAGATACTGGAATATCTTCAAATGCTGCTTGCCATCTGTTTGTTTAGGATAGAATACAATGTGTTCTTGGACATTACGTTTATGATTTCACAGCAACTTGTACTTTTCATTCGCTGTAAACAATGTTATAATGATTACAGGAGGTTTACCATGAAAAGCACATCAAGAAATTCTGGGAAAAAGCCAAGAACATTATCAGAAATATAAAAATTGTTGGACCTGAAGAAAATCTGAGTCAAGCAGAAGCCCTTCACTACCTGTTTACTTATTGTCTTCACCTCACTGCTGAAAATACGTGTCAAGCAGAAATGTTGAAAAGTTTCTGTAAAGTGCTGGAAATAGCAGGGGAGTGAGTTGTTCAGGGTGCTATAGTTTGTACAGTGTGAAAACAAAAAAAAAAAAAAAAGAGAAAAAAAGAGAGGCAAGGAAGAACATAATTCTCTGGTTTCTGTAGCAAGATTACTGTTTTCATCTTTTTATCTTCACTTTTCAACCACTGAGTTCACTTTTCTATTTTTTTTTAATAGCACAAATGGAATTTATCCGCTTTCTCACTCTCTTCCCCTTCAACTCCTCCTCCTCTTCCTCTTTATTCTGCTGGCTTTGCTTGTGAATGAAAGGGTCTGTTACTGCCGCTGTAGGACAGATGGCAGTTTTGGAGGGGGGTTTATAACACTAGGTGACTTTTAAATCAGTTGTTTTCCAATAAAACACAAACAGGAAGATTATTTATAGGTGGTGGGAATTAAAAGAGCAAGGAAATTTTACTCCCTCTGGCCAACACTTTATTTTGTGAATAATATAATAGCTGCACAGCCTGAATACTTGTTTCATGTGCTTACATCACTGCAAAATGTATGTTATGCTGTATTTTGTTCTGGCCATTTTTAACGGGGAAGCAGCCTTCTGCGCATCCGTCACTAGGTTGCACCACTGTGGAGTGTAGGACCCCAGATTCCAGCCACGGGCAGCTCCTGCGGGACAGTGCAAGAGCTGAGGAAGCTGTGAATTTGAGCCTTGCCTGTAGGCATCTAAATAACATAGGACTGAATTTCAGAGGACTCTGCATTTGTAGCCTGGTAAGCCTGTTAGCACTGCAGTGGCCCATGGTGAAAATGAGGAAGTAGATTTAGGCACCTATGTAGGCAGCACCAGTAGCATAGCTTTGAAAATCTCCACCATAGTCCACAAGTTGCTCTTTCTCTGTGGGACGGGAACAGCGTCTATCTCATGGGATACATCAGACACAATTCTCTTATATTTGTAAAATGCTGTAAAATCCCCCAATAGGTGGCAGTGTGGAAATGCGCAGTTGTCGCAATTGGGATTTTTTAGCGTTGTTCTTAAAGACGGGGATTTTCTTACTGGTTCAGTTAAGTTCTTGCCACTGAGGGTTTATTGCCCTAATAGCAGAAGCCTTGTGGGCTCTTACAGTTTTCTATTCAGGGAGCCTCTCTCTGTGGTGCGGAAGGGTCTCGTAGAGTTGCTACTGCTAACACTAGTATCTGTGGATTGGTGGAACTGTTGTCACCATTTTTTATCAGAGCTGTGTGCATGCCGAGTAAATACCTTTTAAAAGCAAATACCTTTAAATGGTTGTTATGGGGGCAGAATGACTAGAAAAGCAAAGAAGGGTGCTTATTCATGGAGCTCGGGGAAAAAAAGCAGTGCCATCTCACTCAGGGAAGTAAGACTAAGTCCACCGGGCAACATGATTGAAGAGTTAAGTGTCAAGAACCTTAGTGATATACACACATCCTCCCTTTATTATGTAGGTAACCTGAAGAACAGAAATTTAAAAGACAAGGTGAGCCCTAGAAGGTTTCTCAAGAGAACATAGGAACTTAAATCCATGAGAAACACTTCATACATAAGGTAGTTATATACTTAAATTTAAGAGAGCTCTTTTTTTTTTCTTTTGGCTTTATTTTTCTTTTCCTAATTTAAACTAGCATCTGAGTTTTGCAGAGGTTATTGCAAAAATTTCCTTGTTCCTTAATCAGATAGCAACAGACTTGTCTACCTACTGAGGAACTTGCAGAATTCAACCACATGTGTTTACTTAGTCTTTGTATGTAAATGCTTTCTCAGAAAGAGCTGTAAAAAGTGTATCCTGTGAAGTTAGCCTTAGACAGATATAAGTAGGGCAGAAAATGAGTTAGATAAATTAAGATCAGAGGGAACCAGAAAACCCTGGAGTTTGGTTACAATGATGACTCAAAAGTATAAGCATTTCAGGAAATGAGTTTTCTTCTTTTAAAACTGTGTCTCTGCATTCGGTGTTTTTGCTGATAGGAAAGAAACATGGATCCATTGAGGTGGGTTTTTTTATTATTTATACACATGGTTCACACTATTTCTCTCTTCTTGGCCTCTATTTTGGGGACATGACATGGAAAACCATCACATGTACTTGGTTAGATGTTGCAGAATTCCTCACTGAAGAGCCACCTACAGGAAGAAGTCCAGGAAGCAAACCAAGAGCAGAGTTTCAGAGCTTGTGTCCTCAGCAGCCAAGGAAGAGGGAGGGAACTAGCTCTTGAACAAAAAATATTTTTTCCAGATGTCAATCTCACCTACTCAGTTTCCCAGAAAATAGTTATTGCAAGGCAAGCTTTCTAGGGAGAAAATATAAAAGTAAGGATTCAGATACCTATGAAGTGTTTAAAAAAGAAAAAACCAAAACAGCTAACCTAAACCAAAATGGCGGTTTAGGCTGTTAAATCAGCTGGTTTTTTACGGAGGAAAGTGAATTGGGCTGACTGTTACGGCTCTTTGAGGAGAAAATGTTAAGTTGAACTGCAACACAGTTTAAATAAGAACTAGTTAGGCTGGAACTTTACCCTCACTTTTTTTTCTTCAGTTTGAGTGATGCACCAAAGAATAGCTAATTACA
>JAVSBS010016317.1:5289-10289 GCA_033124195.1 Coracias cyanogaster | reverse complement strand
CGTTCCCAGACTCACCAACATTTTGGCAGTATGCTCGTAGGCACCTACAATGTTTCTCACGTACCTGCTGCAGATACACGCACAAATACAAAGGAATGTGAATGTATTTTTACTTCTCGCTCTGAAGAGCAGGCTATCAACAGAATAATCAGAAGGAGAGAGTTTAATAATATGACACATTTCGGTTGTCCAATCAGTAGGAGAAAAAAAAAGAAGTCTTTCACCAAGCCACATCTTAGGGAATCCAAGAACAAAAGTTCTTGATCCTGAGTATCAGGTTATTTGGTACCATTGTAATAGGAATGAAGATAAATTGCAATAAACGCAAAACACGTAGCCAGGTATAGGTAACCTCCAAATATTTCCATCCTTGCTTCCAGCAGCAGTACAACAGTATGGGGTAAATGGGCTTCAGGTACCTTTTAATTTTTTTTTTTTTTTTTTTCCAAATAGTATTAAAATGTACCTAAGTAGCTGAACAAGGACCTGGATGGAGTGCTGAATTTGACAGGGACATCCAGAAGTTCTGACTGTATTTTGTGAAAGGAATGAGGGGATGGTTATGTTGGCAGCGGAGGGGGTTAACTGCATGCTTGGTGATATGATTCTAAAATCTTTACCAGATTCAGTGATTTATTAACTTCAGAGAAGACAGTGCCTGAATTTTAATAATAAGCAGTCAGAAGCACATCTTCCTTAAAAAAAAAAAATTAAAATCTATTAAAATAATTGCATTTTTCATTTGTATATTTGTTTTGGTAGTATCTTTTGTAAGCTCTGCATGTGTATAAATATATCTCCTTAGGTACAGCCGTATATGCATTCTGCAGCAGTGGTTGTCTTAAAAAGATTGCTTGCCACCGAACTTGGATATTATTAAAACAAGGATGGGGGTGATAATAGGTATAGAACTATTTGGAATGTGACTGACTACTGAAAGGCAATTTCAGTCAGTTTGTATAGCTGAGTTTTCAGAAGGCCTTGGACGCATTATTGATTAAATTCTCATTTAGGAAGAAAGTAGGAGCTTTTATATGCATCTCTAAGTTGGATGGTATGGTAACTGGAAGGTATTGACTGGCTGTGTGATATAGGACGGTCACAGTTGTCTTTTACTCAGAGGAGCACAGAGTGATGCTGGTTGTCATTCTTACTCTGCTGTGTGGCAGCGTAAATAGTCCCCTTTCTAACCAACCTGGTGGGAAAAGTCAATATCCCATCAGCAAAGGAGGTAAACACATCAGGAGCTGTGTCCTCTCTCATCTTCCCCTGCTCTGTATTACTACAGTTCTTTAAATCTCTTCTCCCCAGTCATCAGATGCACTTGTGTCATTCAAATGCATGGGGTGGCAGTGCTGCAGACACAGCCGCTGCCTGCCTCTCCTCCCGAAGCTCCCGGCTCCCATTCTCTTATAATTGAAACTTAAAATTGGCCTCATTACTTCAACGAGGCCCCTCATATTTCTCCATTTTTTTCAGTCCACCCTTTCCTGCTTGCCTTTACGAGGGTAATTGCATCTAAGAAATGTTTGAAGCATACTGTCAGGAAGGTTATCACGTATAATTGAAGTTTAGATTTAATGTTGGGGGGGGGAGCTAGGCGCTCTGTTAGTGGGATGGCTGGAGCCTGAATTGGAGCCGTACACGGGCCTGTATTTTTGTTCCCTGCTTTCAGCCCTGCTCTAGTGTTTATGTCATTGTTCCCCTGATTAATGTGCCTTCCTGCTCTGTTCACATCTGCCAGCTGTTTCTGCACATTGATACATTTCACCTTGGTCCCTCCTGACCTCCAGGAAGCTTTGAACTATTTTAGCCTAGCTTTGAGCTCCAAGGCTGGTGTTTTCCACGGTTCCTCGCTACAAAGAGCGTGGTCTTGCTAACACAGGAGTAGCAGCAAGTGAACCCGCTTCCTCTATTGTTTGTCTTGAAAATGCGTGAACTAGTTAGTGCTGAATTTGTGGCAAAGTGGGCTTAGTGTTTATATGGATCTGGTTATTACAGTTTTCAAGGTTTGTTTAATTAAACCCTACATTTAAATAATTTCAGGATCATTAAATGTGCTTATGCCGCAGTGACTTCAGTCTGTGAATGAACAGATTCTTGTAATCAAAGTTTTTATTGTATCGGTGCTATGGATTAAGGAAATTTTAATTCTGCTAATAAACATAATGTCATCACTGTCTAGGTAATGGTAAGAATGTGTTGTCTTCAACTAGGCGTCTTCCTCTGCTTGCTTACTGCCCACATTTGGCAATATAAATACCCAGAACTGAATGTGACAGCACAATACATACCTTCTTCACAAGGATGCGTGAAAGGTGCTTGCCAAAGTGCTTTTAATCAACGTATTCGGTTACTCAAACTGGCATCATTAATTTAAATTTAATTTTTAAAGATTTGATAGCATCATGCAGAGCAATTGAGTTCCGTGGAATTTTGTGAATAACGTGGAAAACCTAAGCAGGTGGCAGTTGCTCAGTAAAACATTACCATTATTTGTCTTGTATCCAGTAGTTAATCTGCTGAGCTCACCTTAAAACATCTCAGGCTCTGCAAATAGAAATCCTCAGGGAGGGGAAAGTCACAGATCCCCAACATTTTAATAGCTATTTCTGTTACCATGCCATCTTTGCTAACTCCCTTCCCTGCCGTCTCATCGTGTAGCAGTCCTTGACTTGGCTGCTGAGATGAGGGTGCATCTGATGGGATGTCTTCATCTCAGTCACATCGCAGAAGCGAGTCATTGCAGAAGTGAGCCTTTTCTTCCCTCGCCGAGGTGGACTCAAAAAAACAGTGCATCCCTCTCCTCCAAACCCTTCTCTTAAAAAACTCTGCTGTTCTAGAGATGACTGTTCCTTCATCTTAGCTTGTGCTGGATAATAAAAGCCATTCAAGACGGGATGAGGGCTCCTTTGTTACGTGTCCAAAGCATGAGGAGAGTAGTACCAATGTTGTGAAGACGACAGGAAGAAATAACAGCTTTGAGGCAAAGCCTAGTGAGCAACAGAAGGATGGTGTTGGTTGCTCGCAAGACACAGGCTTAACACTATGCCTAAATGGCTTGAAAGCCATTTTTAAGTACCTGTGCCGTGCTCTCATAGTTCTGCTTGACCTGAAGTCCCCCCAGCCTAACGAGGGGAGCAGGGAAGACCATCTGGGAGGGCACCTCATTTTGCAATATAACCTCCTTGTGTGCTCAGTAATGCAGACTCTCAGGAGCTGCTTGTTCCAAGGTGTAACTGCAGACCTAGGCTTTCAGGTAGCAGCTGGTGTTTCTAAAACATGGAGTTGGTTGGAGGGGAGGAGCAGAACTGCAATGGATCTAAATCAAGTTGGCATTGCTGTATATCAGTAGAATATTTGGCTCTTTCAGTCTTGGTCCACATCCTTCTAAAGCAAAAGCCGGACAACCACCCAAACAAAATCCCAGGATCTTTTTTTTTAATGTCATAAAATTTAACAAAAAAACAACAGCAACGACAAAAACCAGTTTGGGTTTCACCGCTGAAATCTGTACAAACTCATGCACATGCACGTGAGTTTGCACGAATGTGTGAGGGAGTGAATGTCTTGCACTACAGACATTTCTTCACATTTGTCAAGCATTTGGGAATGGCTCACTTCATTCACGTGTCAGGTGAACCCAGTGTCTCCTGGTTGAGATATCAGGCATCGTCTTTCCATGTTAGGGTAGGATAGCATGGAATTTCCTGTTTGTGCTACTTTTCCTTCCAATGCCTCCATAGTGCTGAGCATCACAATTCCCATCCTGCGCGCAGGGTGCATGTGAGAGAGCATGAGGTGGGTGATAAGTCTCTCCCAGGTTGTGCCAGTGCAAGTATTAGCAGCAGCAGGGACAAGAGCAGTGAAGCACGGTTTCCTACACTTCTGAAGCCAAGCGTGGGCAAAATTCTCCCTGTTTCAGACCCCTGGGGACTGAAAGGATAAGATCCTTTCAGAGCCCACCCTGATATTGCTTATTGTCTCTGCTGTGACCTAGTGAACCCCCATTTCACTCCAGGTAGATGACAGGACTGTGCTTCTTGCCAGCTCCTGTCAGGAGCCCCTGCGTCAAGGCTGGTGGGGTTGAGGGAGCTTCAGCCTCGACGCCGTGTGCAGGTTCAACGTGGCCTCTCACCAGCCAGTACCGCGCTGCGGGTGGGAAGGCAGGGGAAAGGCAGCAGGAGTTGGGAGAGCTTGCCATAGATGTCATCTTTGCTAGCTACAACCTTCACTTCGTTTTAAAATACCACGATTCGCAGTAGTCGTGAATGCAAAAGTACTGTCTTTCTGTGGTCGTTTAACCCTTCTCTCTTTCTTTTTTCTTTGTTCTTTTAGAATATTTGAGGAAGAAGCCACTCAGGAAGGAAATCTCTGAGGCCTACAAAAGACTGAAGAGCACCGTAGACAAATGTCTGTCCATGAGTGGCTACTCAGAAGTGAACCTTGGCAAACTCTTTACTGTCAGTATAGGAAAATCTGTGGGAGAGTCCAATAATGAAAGACAGTGATTGATTAAAAATGGTGGGAGATGAGAGGTTTGTTCCTTGTTCAACAGTAACGATCTCTTAAGCAATACTCTATTT
Organism: Coracias cyanogaster; assembly: GCA_033124195.1. Classification (NCBI taxonomy): domain Eukaryota; kingdom Metazoa; phylum Chordata; class Aves; order Coraciiformes; family Coraciidae; genus Coracias; species Coracias cyanogaster. The sequence continues at coordinate 5,703 of JAVSBS010016317.1, read as the reverse complement.
CAGTGTGCACAATGATGTTTTAATGATGTTGCATCTTAGGAGGAAGAAAAACAGAAGGTGAAAACAGGATGTGTGATTCGCGTGGACATTAAATGTTGGAGGTGTTTTTATCTTCCATTCTTCATGGAGAAGCCAGGGTTATTCAAATACGGAGTAGTTGATTTTTGCAATATATTTTGTTGTGTATTTAGACCTATGAGGGAAAAGGGGGTGGGGGAATTGCTGCTTTAATTGGATAATTCCCAGTGAGAGTTGCTGGAATGTAAGTGATCCTAGACTTTGCTCCAGGGTATTTAGTAGAGGTGCTCTCAGGAAGAGAGGTTAGTAGAGGTCTCAGTAGGAGCACTAATGTTTTGCCTTTTCACAGTTTATCTTCTTCCCGATCATAAACATACCAATTAAAAACAATACGAA
>JAVSBS010016316.1:0-42735 GCA_033124195.1 Coracias cyanogaster | reverse complement strand
CGATGTTCACCGAGGAGATCGGCTACCCGCCCTACCGCGGCAACGCCACGGCATACCGACGGGCCGTCGCCGGCCTCATCGACCAGGCGCACACGCTGGTGCGCGTCGAGGACGGCGAGCTCGTCTTCAAGGCCGACCTCGGCTCGGTGTCGGGCACGGTCTCCCAGGTCCAGGGCGTCTGGCTGGACCCCGAGCTCCGGGGCCGGGGGCTGGCCGCCCTGGGAGCGGCCGCCCGGGGCTGGGGCGACCCGCCGGCTGCTTGTGATCGCCGTGCTCCGGGGAGGCGGTTAAAGGATAAGTTAGCGCGGTGATGATGTGCGACGGTATTTATTTATTTTGGAAGGAAGGCTGTAATTAACCCTAAATAACAGCCCTTGCAGCGTGCAGGGGGAAGCCTGCTGGCCCCATCAAAGCGGGCAGAACAGGGAGTGACTGAGTGATGTGAAGTCGCAGATACTGAAACTATGTGCCTGATAATGATATAATTAGGGGATCACAGACTTCTGGCTGCTGTTGACTTCAAAAGGTTTAAGAGAAGCCTGCAGTCCCTCCTGTAGCCATCTTGACTAAAAGCAGACATTTTTCTTTAATAGCTACATACAGTTACAAGAAAGAGGAGGGAACAGAAGGGCATTGTTCACTGTTTCAAAATACTAAATACCCTTTCTGGCCTTTTGCATAACACAGGAAGAAACTTTATGAATTGACAGAAATACAGTTTTAATACAGTAATACAAAGTCCATTTTGTTCCACTGAAAACGTGGCTTTAATTAAAAAGCAGTTGAATTAACCTGATGAGTAGCCTGTCAGGTTTTGTTTATAAGATTGTCTTAGGTCAATAAAATGCAGAATTTTAAGCTGTGATTGTGTAAGCAGTTAAAATGCAAGTATGAGTGCTTTTTTCATTTTCTTCCCATGCTGTGGCGGAGACTCATGAGAGGACTGTCAGCTCTGGAGCTCTGGTGCTGATCCTTGTTTGTAACTTATTTTTAACTCTCATACAGTGAGAAAACGATGAAAATTAATTTTTTAGAGAGGGTAGGAGGAAGACCTCCCATAGAATGGTTAGAAAATGATTGAGTCTTTCATCATAGCACGCTGGATGACAGCGTGTGTGAATTAACGAAAAATTAGGTTACTTGGTCTAAAAGCCCAAGGGGATTGGGCTGGAGACAGTGAGACACTCCATCATTTGGCTTCTATTAAGCAGAGTTATTAAAAAGCAGCAGGAACTTCAAGGCCTGGAGCTTGCAGTAGCATTTTGGGGAAAGTATTAAGGTAGGCTGAAGAGGGGAAGCAACCGGGGTGATTTTAACATCTTTCAGGATATTTTTTTTAGGTATGGGGTGGTAGGAAGCATCATAAGAAGGGGTGGCAGCGGGGAAGCCTGTAGACTGATTTTTGAAGTGCAGACCGTAGAAGGAAGACATCTGACAATTCAGTTGACTTTGAAAGCCTTGGTGCCCCTCTGATGGCAAGTACACCAGGCACGTTACAAGTACTTTCAAGTCCACTCTTCTAAGGATAGCTCCAGATTTTCCTCCTAAAGCTGATTGATGGCACATTGAGTTGAGTTGCAGCTTGCCTAGAGAGAGTAGTAAGTTTTCCATAGAGCGTAGGGCATGTATAATTCATACCAGAGCAGTTTGAAGAGCATAAAATGAAGAGTTTTATGAAGGGAACTTTTTAATCGCTTCCTTCAGAAATTTTTGAGGTTTCCTGAGAGATTTTTCATAGAGCTGGTAGAGGATTTTCAGTCTAAGTGTTTCCCCTTTTGACCGCGTGTTGGATTGCGTGCAAAATTGAGGAGGGGTAAGGGGGAGCTTTTAGCCTCGAAATTTCACCCCATTTAATAACTTTACATTTGAGTTTAGATACATTAACTCTGGTGTTACAAACTGCATTGTTTCTCTTTTATAATGGTAAAAAAGTCTTTTTACATGGATGCCTACTTAAAGAACTCTTTCTGGAGAAATTACAAATAGTTGCCCAGTTTCACACAGTGAAAACCTTCCTGACTGGGAGACTTAGTTGGTAATGGTTCTAGCCAATAACTTTATAAGGTGTTGGTTAAACCTTTTGAATTTTGGCACAGTATTGAGAGGTAGTAAACAATTCAGCAGTTCTGATTTTTTTTTTTTGTCACACAAATATTTAAATCTAGTATTTTTGCTGTGTGCTTATGCCTAGTTGAAGGAAGTGTTAGCTTTATAAAAATAAACTTTCCTGTAGTAGTGGTTTAAAACATTGATGTGACTTATAGGATTGAACGTGTATTTCTTTTAAAACTGGGATTTAATTTTAAATGTGGTCTAATGCAACTGCTGACAGCGAGTGGAAGTAGCTATAAAATGGTCTTGTTAGTTATTTACCTTGGAAAAAAAGCCACTATGACCTTCCTTGCCCCCTGCCCTCCCCCAGTCCCTGTTTTCGTGAAATGTTCTTGCTTTAATTCAAAGGACTATAGTACTAGTAATTAAAACAAGTGCTCCAAGGCATTTGCAGGGATTAAGGTTGCAACGAGGTAGGCAGTGTACAGTGATGGTAAGGAAACAAACCCCACTCTCATGGGTTTGCAGCCTAGAGGAGTACCCCAAAACTGGCATAGAGTTTGGTTGTGTGAGGTTTGTGGCTAATGAGTACCTAGTGAGGTGTCATTAAAGGACCAAATTCTTACTGTTCTTGCACAATTTTTATTTTTTAGGTGAAATCAGATGCTACTGTGATGCTGCACACTGTGTTGCAACCGGCTATATGTGCAAATCTGAGCTTAGTGCCTGCTTCTCCAGACTGCTTGATCCTCAGAATACACATTCTCCACTTACTCATGGCTGCTTGGACTCTATTGCAAGCACAGCTGATATCTGCCAAGCCAAACAAGCACAAAACCGCTCTGGCACCACCACCATGTCCACATTGGAATGCTGTCATGAAGATATGTGCAATTACAGAGGACTACATGATGTTTTGTCTCCTTCCAGGGGTGATAATTCAGGTAGGGCAAGGAAGATTCAGTGAAATCTCTCTTCTGACCCTCAGGCTGGTGACAGTCAAAGCTTTATATGTCTGCTATTGATTTAGTTGTTTATGTAAGTAGAGAACACCAGAGGGAGAGGTGGGTGGCTGGATGCTGGGGAGCATCTCAGCTGAGTAGCTTTTTTGTCTGCATTAATATTAGAGGTTTGTCTAAGAAGCAGTGGCATTCCTGGTTAAGTCACCTATCAGACTAAGAAATTCCATGTTATAAACAGCCTCAGAAACTCATCTTGTATTTTATAGGAGTGTTACCTGTAGATACTGCCGAGTCTGTAGCTGTGGCTCGTTAAACTTCAGTGTGGTGTTCTAAGGGAGTTGTTTATGTATAAAGCAATTTTTGATACTGAAATAAACTTCCCATCTTTCCCCTTTGCAGGACAAGGGAGCAGATATCAACATGACAGCAGCAGGAATCTCATTACCAAGGTGCAGGAATTGACCTCCTCGAAAGAGTTATGGTTCAGGGCAGCTGTAATTGCTGTTCCTATAGCTGGTGGGCTAATCTTGGTGCTCCTTATCATGCTGGCCTTGCGGATGCTCAGGAGTGAAAATAAGAGACTGCAAGATCAACGACAGCAAATGCTCTCCCGTTTGCACTATAGTTTTCATGGACATCATTCGAAAAAAGGGCAGGTGGCAAAATTGGACTTGGAATGCATGGTGCCTGTGACTGGTCATGAGAACTGCTGCATGACCTGTGATAAAATGAGACATTCAGACCTCAGCAATGATAAAATTCTTTCGCTAGTCCACTGGGGAATGTACAGCGGACATGGGAAGCTGGAATTTGTATGACCAATTATTATTATTTTTTTTTTTAATCTGAGCTAAACTAACTCTGAACTCTTGAAGGCCTTTGGGTTCTGCTGGACAGGAGCACTTTATCTTAAAAACTCTCATAAATCATCTTTGAGAAACAAAGGACCTCTGCAAACAGAATCTTGGAGATTTCTTCTGAAGGATTCCAAAAGTTGTCTTATTTGCACAGAGTAAAATACACTCAAATGTATTGTTTGCTTTAAAGTTATGAAAGCAAAAATTAGAAGTTGTAAACACTGTCACCAGGGTTATCTGAACTGTAGGGAGCTGAGAACTGAGTTATTATAATAAACTGTATGCAAGCTCCTATGTTTCCTGACTTATTGTAAAGATTTTTTAAAATATATATATTTTGTCTGAAACTTGGTTGTGACTTGTGTTTTGGAAAACAATTTTTTGGGGGGAGGAAGTGTTGAAACAAGTCAAGGTGATATGCATGGTAATGCTGTGCTAACAATTAGATACTGAAAACAGAGTCTATTTCCCCCCTCTGAGGGAAATCAGGGTGGCAGCTTTATTGTTTAATACTTCAAGTAGCAGTGAACCCACATCCTCAATTCTTGGCTGTTGCATTTTGCTTATAACCTGGGCAAATTCTTCTGCAGCTTTGCGTGGTAACTATTTATTCTTCTCTGTTAATGAGAAGCGCTATCTTTTTGTAAATCATGGCGTTATGTGACTCCAAATTCTTTATAGCTGGCTTTCTTCCCTCATCTCAATTATTGTTTTCTGTGATTTTTATTTTTTTTTCCTTTCGTACCTTTTACTCTCGATTTTCTTTGTTGGGGGGAAACTCCAAAATCACAAAGCTTATTCTGCTGTGTATAATTTTTTTTTTTTTCCCCTGTGTATAACACCTCTGGGCACAATGGAAAACATCTACCTTGCTCCTTCATAGTGTAACTCGGTATTGCACGCTGCTAGTTTTGTGTGGGACTGAACAATCAACAGCGTACTCACTTTAATCTTTGGCTTTGCCTTTATACTCTCCTTGCATGGATGGCTTTTCTTCCATGCCAGTTATTTATGCACTTAGTTGTTTCTTAGTCCTTCAGCTAGTTTGGATTCACTTGATCATTTGTTCAATGCCGAGTTGCTAAAAACAAACAAAGCCTCTGGATTATCCAAGGAGCTTATTGTAGTTATTTTTCTTGCTTTATTAGACTTTGTTGCAGTAATTAAAGTAGACTTGCTTAAAAGGCAGATGCCACATCGTGGTGAAAGAAGGGTCCAAAGTGCTGCTGCAGGAAATAAAACTTGGCAAGAATCTAGTCTTCATCTGTGTTTAAGTAGCTTTAGAAATGCTTCTGCCTCCTTCTGTTCTGATTGTAAAGTTGGGCTCCTGCTGTTGCTACCAGCGAAGAGGGGATGGCACAAGTGAGACTACAACAAGCTTGCAGCAATGCTTTGATCTTGTGTAGCGCTTACTATGGCAGATTGCTTTGGGATGGGCAGCCTGAAATGGAAAGGGATGCAAACAAGGGAAACCTGCCCCTCTAAATTGCAGGCTGCTGTTTCTGAAAGTACACTTAAATTATGTGTTAGGCTTGTTGGAGATGAGTTGGTCACTTGGATGTGCAAACAGAGGTCTTGGTACTGCAAGCTTACCCATACAGTTAAACACTCATACTGGCTGAATGCAGTGAGCGTATTGGTAACAGCAAGGTCCCACCCACCCCACCTTTGCAATATTAAAGCGTAGCTTGGAAGAATTTGTTTCATACATGAACCTCAAGCTGCTGACTCTTTTTAATTCCTCGAAGTGCCTGGAGAGTTGCTTTTAATGCAGAGAACTATATTTTCTGATTTCTACCTTTTTTTCTGCTAAAGCCTAAGTAATAATGTGGCTACAACTGCTGGGAGTCTGGCCTGTGGTCTTCTGGCTGACCTGTCAACAGGCTGCATTCCTATAAGAGCTCTGCCCTTGCTTTGCACTGATCTGAAAGCCCAGGGCAGTTGTCTGCTCTGCCAAGTGTTTTATTTTTGCAAATGACTGGCTGGGAAGTTGGTGCTGAAAGAGACAAACCTGAAATACGGTCTGTGAGGCATAGCTGCACTGGTAGTTATGATGACAAGTTAGAAGATCTGATGGCTAAACCTTTCAAGTGCTTTCTCCAGAAATCTGAATGAGCATGTTGTATAGTCATTGAAGCATCCTGTGACCTTCACCACTCATTTGCTGCTGATTTGAATACATAAGGGCCTATTTATGCTTACCATTAAAAGGCTAGTAAGACCAGGCTGCTCTAATTGGCCCCTTGCTGTGGAGATGCTTTCAAGAAGAAAAGAAATTGTTTGCTTTCCCCTGTAGTCCTGGGAGCAGGGCCATGGAGTCACTGGGGATACCACTGGGGCAAGCAGCTGCCGTCTCCTGGGACTGTTCTGTTACCTGGTGCAGTACCTGATGGTGTTTAGGTGTGGTAGTTATGGCCTAGAAGTTTCTGGGCTGTGAGTCTTCTAAAGATGAAATCTGGAATTCTGATTTATTTTAAAGACTGTATATTCAGGAAACTCTTATGAGTGCTAGCATCTGTCTGGCAGCAGTTACAAGAGTAATGGAATGAGCCCCATATCTTTTCACTGGAAGTACTGACTGCAGAATCCGAAGGGTGTTGGAGCATGCAGTAGTCATCTGCATTGCTAATAAGTCTGTCTGTAGTGGCTGCTTATTACCTGCAGACTTCAGCAATGTGAGCTGTCCATCACGCCTTTTAGAAAACCTGTATTTCTGTGACAAAGAGGGATATCAGTAATGTTCCATGGGCTTGCTGGGTGCTGTACAAGGCTGTCCCACTGCATGTGACCTAGTGAGGTAGGGAAGAATGCTCATAGCTGAAGAGGTGAGACAGTAAGCGATGGCTATCCTTTTAAAATGCATTTAACTTGGGAGTCTGGATTTGTCATTGTGCTTCACAGTCTCAGATTTCCTCTGAAGACAATAACAAATACTCCTTTCTTTGAAACCCCTACAAGCCCTGGAGCGTAAGCAGCACAACGCTGTTTCTAACTAAAAAAGTCTCTCAGATTGCAATAAATGAAATCAAGCATCCGAGATGCAATTTAGTGTCCCCTGTGCCTCTATCTTTCCCTCATTCTTTCCTCAGAACAATAATTGTTGTGGCTTTTCTTATGTCTCTGCTTCTCCAGCTTCGAGAGCCGTTGGGTTGGTAAGTCTCCTCTTAACTCCTGCTGAACTGATTCTATTAAAACCCCCTTACTCCACAGGGAGCTTGACCTTTTTCTGAAATACCAAATGTGTCTGCTTTGGAAATCACAAACTTCTCCTCCTCTAAAGAGCTTGTAAATCTGGTTTCAATATTGGGTGATTACAGGCTGTGTGGAGAGCTTGAAAGTAAGCAGCCACTTCTGGTAGCAGAGTGCTGGAGCTGGGCTGCCTGAGCCGAGCTGCAACTCATTTTTCACCCCAGTGTGTGTTTAGTGTAAAGCCACTGACGCCAGCAGATTCACCTCGGATTAGTGGTCGGGTGACTGGCGAGGCTTTGGTGGCAGGATGGTTTACCTTCTCTTATCAGGACCCTGGAATCCAGTTGTTGTTGTACAACCACTTGCTCTGTTGTAAATCCAGCGATCTCATTGCAAGTGGGTGCTGCCCTGGAGGGCAAAACATGTAGAAAAGTCTGGGGAACGAGCAAGGTTTTTCCTGAGGTGCGATGGATGCATCTGCACCTTCCCTTACTGCTGTTGTGATCATTAAAACGAGGTGTGAAAGGGGAAAATAGATCGCCAGGCTGCCTGTGTGGGGTGGGATGTGTCTGTTAGCTACCGATCAGTGGGGTTCCACAGCAAATAAATGAAAGCAAAATTTGGCCCTCTCATTTAAAAGGAGAGGGATAAGAAGATTATCTCCCAAGGAAAAAAGATCTATGGTCAAAAAAGACATCCATAATAAGGCACAAGTTGAGTGAATAGATGGAGGTCTCTAAAGGAGGAAAAGTTGTCTTTATTTCTTTTTTCAGATGCTTTCGCATGTGGAGATCAAGGGAAGCATGTTTGTTTTGTTCCAGTGGCTGGGCACTTTGCAGGAAAAAAAACTCTTTCTTGTTTTGACTCTCGGAGTTACTCGGGAAAATGATATTTTGGATCTGTCACTGTATTTTATTTCTGGGGGAAAAAAAAATGTTGTGGAGAGGTGCTGTAAAACTATGGTTATCTCTTGGGAGGGGCCTAGTGTCTCCAACATTATGAATTCTGGCTCCCTCTAAATAAACAACCAGCCTTGTTTTCTTTGTTTCACCTCTAACCCTGGTCTGCAGCCTTTACAATCCCAGGGGGTGAATCCTGAAGTAAAACAAACTGGAAGGAAGGAAGCCAGGAGGGAGCCTGCAGATTAACAGAGCCTTCTGCTCTCCAGCCAACCTTGACAAAAGTTTTCAATCCTGAACTGACCTTCAGGGGGAAAAGCAAAACAAAAACCACCTTGACTTGAACTTTCAAGACCATAGGAGTGTAATGCTTGGTTTGATGTCTCCTAAAGGGAGCAGGGAGTTAGAAATGCCAAACACCTGACTCGCAAACCCAGATCCTAACAAGTTCTCAGGAAATCAAATGGCTTTTAAGTATTTAGGATTTACCCATCACTGTTTCCAAGTCATCTACTGTTGCTAAAAAGGCCTAAAAATGTGCTTTTTCTTCCCCAATGTGATTCTCTAGGCAAATATGTAATATCCAGTTAAGCAAATTGTGAGTTCTGTTGAAACATTGATATTTAGATGCAACTTTACACTGAGTATTTCCACCTGGAAGTGGGTCCTGCCCCACAGCCCAGCCCTGCTCTCTTACCTGTAGGAGGGAAGAGAACAAGTCAGCCCTGACATTGTAAAAAAAGACACTGGCATGGATTTAGGGCGAGATCTTATTTTTTAAGAAGTTTTTGTTAAAACCGGAATGTTGAAGTATTCTTCTCTTTTTAGTTATCACACTATTGTAATACATCAATGGCTGTGCAGTTGGGAAAAGCTGGTGAAACGTATTATTTCCCTCCCATTGGCTATCAGCTACTTTTAAAAAGTTGCATTTAAAACTTGAGACAGCTTGTTAAGAACAGAGCCTCTTTAACTGCTTTTTCACCTGTTAGATTAAGCTCTCAGGACAGTGTCTGTGGAGCAACAAGGGGATGAGCGCTTGCCTTTATTTTAATTACACTTCCATTTTTAAAAGGAGCGCAACCCAAAAAGAAGGTAAAAGCGGCATTATGATGAACTTCTAGCGTCTGTCTGCGACAGAGGCTCCAGACAGTGCGGGACCATCAGCCCATCCATGCTGGTAGGGGCAGCCAGTGTGGCTGCCATGTGCCGGCCTGATGTCTGCTTTTGAGATGGTTTCACTCTGAGGGCCTGCAGGTTGCAGAGGTAAGTCCCCTTCCCATCACATGGGAGGAAAATATTGGTGCAGTAAGCCCCCCCGGCACTCGGCTGTGACAGTGGGGAGGCGTGAACATTGCAGGCTGGGGGTCCTGCCTAGGCTGGGCAGTGGGGAAGCTTGTATTTGTGTGCAAATCAGAGCTTGTGTCAAGCAGATTGCTTTGAAATACTCAATTTGTTTGGTTCTGGCTGTGTGGTAGCTATTTCATCAGTGAAAGAAGATTTATTAACCAATTTTTTATGGCTATCAACAATGGCTTAGTTCCAGCAGGGTCCCCAGCATTTTTATGAAGTGCAGTGGGTTCCAGAGGCAGAGGTGTTTTATATTGTTCTGGTATTTTAACCCAGTGAACTAAGGCCTCTATCCCGCAAATACTTAAGGATGTGCATAATTCACTCGGGTCCCAGGGGGCCATGTTTTGTCACAGTGGCTGGCAGGGCTTTGCTGAGCTCCACACTGGGCACCTGCAGTCGCAGCAGGCCTGTTGCAGGCTCTGGAAGGAGTCCCTCCTGCATGGCATTTCCTTTGTTAAAGCTTGGTGAGGGGGGTTGAGAGTTAATGCCATGAAGCCAGTGTTCAATCACGCTACTGGTGGCCGTTGGGTTGGTGTTTTCCCTGCAGCAGTGGCTTGGCCGCCCTGGCTAGGTGAGGCAGCGGAGGAGTGAAAGCACATGCTGGACACAATTTGAGGTGCCAGTTAGCATGGATGTGTGTTTATCAGGTGCAGCTTCTGACCTGGCTCAGGAGCCTTGTTCATGGCTGCAGCTGGTTCTTCCTGCAAGCAGTGTGGGGAAAGACAGCGTGAAGGAAAGGAGTGCTGTGCTCATGGGATGCTGGGCTGGCTCCACTACACAGTGAGACTGTGCATAGGAAGGAGCCCATTTTAAAGGTTTTGAAGTCACACCTGGTTTAGCTTCCCAAATCCATAGCCAAATACCCTCTGGCAAATCCATACCATCCCTACCCTGTGTGTATGGGCACCTCACTGACACAGGAAGTCCAGGCCAAGCCGTGGCTTTACATGACTGATTTCCAGCCACGGGGTGATGCATTTCCATCCTCCCACCCCTCCAGGCAGCAGACCTGTGCTCTATCCCAAGTGTGTGCATGGCACAAGTGAGAGCAGCATAAAGCAGCAAGCACAGAAGCACAGATGCTTCTGTGGCAATCTTGCTGAGGGCAAGAGATGGCTCTTCTCCATTTCTCTCTGCAAAAAATTTCTGTCACCTATGGTCTTTTGTTATTTTGCACACAATAAATCACAACACGATTGCTAAGCCTGCAGAAGACCAACTCTTAAAGGCTACAAAGTACCTGAAGCTGCCTGTTCAGCTGTAATTCACCTTCTTCATGCACATGCATGATGACGAAGGTTTTAATTATATGAATGCATGCAGCAGTTTTCCCACAAAACCTCCTCCTCAAATCTCACTCCCTGACCACCTGGGCTCCCAGTCTGTCTGGCTGCAATCTCTCCTCAGCTCCTCATCTAGCGGAGGTGCTCCTCTCTGTCTCTCTCCCTCCCCTGGATGCCATTCCCGACCTCTTCCTGCATGGCCAGAGGTGCAGGGGGCCCTGCCTTGTGCTGAAGCAAACTCTCCCTGGCAACAGCTACCATTCCCAGCCTCCCTAGCTGTTACCAGTCTGCAATAACCTTTCCCTTACTTGATTTTTTTTTTGCCTCGGCGGACTGTAAGGGACGGCCACAACTCCATTTCTTCCAACCCAATTCCACCTGCCTGCTCACCGTTGGGAGGTTAGATGGGAGTGTGGTCCCCTACAACGGGGTCTAGGGTGGACAAGTGAAGCTGGCCTCTCCACTGATAAGGAGCCTCACCTTGTGATGGGACTGGCCCAAATGCCAGGATCTTCCTCTTCATCAACAGAAAGTATAAAACCTCTCTTGGAAGTGATTTTTCATGTAGCTGAGTTGACAGCACTTCTTTGTGAATCAATGAACAACAGAAATAAATTATTCTTCTTTTTGTTTGTAAAAAATGCAGAAAATTTGGGACCAGCTCTGAATTTTTTTATTTTATCATAATTCTAATGAAACTTACCAGGAGCTGTTGTTCTTAAAGACATCCTATACCAAAGCATTACATTTCTAATTGTGTTTATAGGCTAGCATTAAAACTGCTTTATAGCAGCTTTGTGCTGCAGGATGGAATAGTTCTGTAATCTCTGCCTTCATGATACGCTCTGTTATCTATGCCCTGATTACTGCTGTACTTTACTGACTGTGGGTCAGTTTTGTCTGTAGAGAGGTTGTTGCCCTTTACCTCTTTGAAACGAACTTCGTTCCCTCATATCTGCTGGTGGCAGTCAATGCTCCTGTCTTTCTTCTGCAAGAGAGAGGGATCCCTTTTGGCCTCAGGAATTTCTGTGATCCCAAGAGGTCTGAGCTGTTCTTCAGCCCTCATCCACCCTCCCTTACTGTCCCCACTGGGTGAAGAGAAATGCTGGTGATTCTTCTGCTGGCATCTTCCAGCTTCCAGAACAGCTGCCTCCAAGAGGCATTTTATGGCGAGCACCTTATCGTAGATTATGGCTGAACATACACAAGCACTCCCGGTGACCAGTGTAATCCATTCTTTACTGGCATAATTTGACTTTATTTTTTGTTTACACAGGGTGGCTTGGGTGGAGTGTTATGTACATGGTATCAGAAAAACAGTCTGCTCCACCTTGAGCTGCATGTATGCTGGAGCCAGCCACCACCACCCTGAGGGCTTCAAGGCTCTTTGTACCCACAGAGTGTTTCCTTGCATGCAGGAGACATTCAGCTTTCTCCTATCAGCATCTTAGCAAGCAGGTTATAATGGCCCAGTAATCTTCAATACATGGCCAAATATTCAATGACATTTCCTGGTTTAAAATGGCAATCAATGAGCCTGACATAACAGTCCTGAGTACAGCACCGAGCGGGTGCCCATCGAACATGGCCAATCTCTTATCAAAACAGTGAATCTCTCCTGATGCTGCACCCTATCTACATATTAATATTTGATCATTCAGGAACAATTTGCAAATTTGTAGTGAGTAATGAAATACCCTGGGAACTGTTTGCTCGTAAATAGTTTCCAGAGTATTTCATTACATATGACAAATTTTTAAGTAAGTGGTTGCCAGTACTGGGATTCCTGAGTTATCTGCTCTTGAGGAAAGTGCTGCTTCAGGACAGACGACCTGGTGTTTGCTTGATCACAGCTGGGATGCTGTCAGTGGATTTTTGTCCAGCACTTTTTGATAGAAACACTCAACAGCAAAATTATAGGGATCTGCTACCTGTAGGATTTGTTGAAAATGACTCAGAAATACAATATATGGGTATAGTTTCCAGTCTTAAGTACCTTATCCCACTGCTTTCTTTCACACCAGCCATTTTCCTCCTTTGAATAAAAGTTGCCCACCTGGTATTACAGATACTAAGCACTTTTTTTCTTGATTTTGGGGATTTTTTTTCCAACAGCTTTCTAAAAAGCCAGTACAGTTGAATAGCAGTAATTGTAGAGTAATTGCTGTGAAAATGCTAGGTTTCAGCACAGGACAGTGGAGTCCTGCCAGAGAAAGTCACTGGGAGTTTTTGCTGGGGCCAAAGTGAAAGGATCTGGCACAAAAGAAAGATCGGAGCATGCAAAATGTATTTTCTTCCCTGAAAACATTCGCAACTGTAGCTGTAGTAATAAGCAACCCCCTTGTGATGTGATGTGTAAAGAGGGCAATAGCATTATCAGGACTATCAGGGTGCTATACAAAATTAAAAGAAAAAGCAGCAGATTAACCCATCCCAGCATCGAAATACAGCATGGATGAGTTGGCTTCCAGCCCTCGGTGCTCCCGCAGAGGATGGAGGACTGGCTTTGGTTGCAGCCTGTGGATGGCTGCACTGAGCAATGGTTCACTGACACGGCTGCATCGAGTGTTAGGAAGTGTAGGGGGTTCAACTCAGTGACATACAGCTTTTCAGTGATGCTGTATTAAATATACATAATGTCTGTGGATAGGGTGAGTTTGGGTTTTGTGGTGCTTGGTGCTTCACAGGTGCTGCAGCCGGCGTCACCCGCGACATTCACAGCTCCCGGGGAGGGGCAAAACCATCACCAAAGTGGACTGCTGTGGCAGTGGGAGCCACTGGCTGCCCAGCACAGACAGGTTTCTTGCAACAGGATTTCAGCTCCTTAAACAGACCAGCTTGCAGGCAGAGCACAGACATGAACTTAAACCTGGAGTTAAACACCTAACTGCAGGCTGCATAGGCTGGCAGCCTGTGCTTAGGGCCAGCCTGAGTCAGGTTGCCTTGCGGGGCACGATCTCTGCTGCTGCTGTCACTGAACAGTCCTCTGGGTCTTGCACAAGTGAAAGCTTGACCAAAGGTCTCTCATCTCTCAGGAAAGTGCCCTTATACATATTCTAAAATACATAAAAATATGTTTATAAAATTGTCTGAGTCTTCTGCCTGAGGTTAGAATATTATATATTATCTAATTTATTTTATAATTGTATAATGTTTTTATATAATTAATAATATATTCAATTGAACCTGAGTTGTTTGAGTGCCCTGTTGAGTTGTTTGCATGCCCTGTCCAGTTGACTGCACACTCATTCCTCACTCTGCTTCCTGCATCCTCTGGCTAATCTGTATGTTCTCCAGGGAGGGATAAAACTTCACTTCTCAAGGACTTTTCAGGATCATTCCAGACGTGAGCTGCAGATTCCTGTTAGATACATCTATGTGCAGTGATACCTGCATATGTACAAGTGTGTGCAAGGGACTGTAAGTAGGTGGGTATGTACAAAAGTAAGTGCTTCCAGGGAAAAGATGTGTGATGGCAGCTGGTTCCCCAGACCAGCCTTTGAGAAGCTTGATGTTCCTGCCAGGAGATCTGTTTCCAAGGGCATTGTGTTTCTGGGCCGTGTCCTTAGAGGTGTCATCATTACAGCTAATCTTTCTGGAGCCAATGGCGTTGATGGTTGGACTTGACGTTCTTAGAGGTCTTTTCCAACCTCAATGATTCTATGATTCTCCAGGGCACTGGGAAGCAAACTGCTTTGTCTTGTGCCAGTGTTTGCTGCCCAGAGAGGACCAGTCCTCTTCTGTAGACAGGTTACAGAAAGTTTTCCCCAGAGTCTGTACCAAATCAGAAATTACTTCTTGGAGTTTCCTTCCTTCTTTTCCTACCAGCCAAGAAATGTTCTTAAAAATAAGAAAAAAGGCTTAAAATGCTGCCCTAGAACCATGTGTCTGTGGGAAAACCCCTACTTGCCCGAAAGAGGAAACAGTAGAGACATACCAACAATTACTTCTGAGCCTGTTTATGTTTGTTCTCCCCAAAACATGCAGAATGGGAGTAAATACAATTAGTCACCAGCCACTGGTGGGGGAGCGGAGGGTGATGAGTCATGGCCACACTCATCACTGTCCCAGGAAAGGTCAGTGCCAGCGCCTTGTGCAGGGGCCAGACTGCAGCGAATACTGCACTCCCTATCCTTCGTGAGAGTGGGCCCAGGATTGGGGTGCTGCTGGGCACAAGGTGGTGGTCCTACCACCCTTCCTGCCCCAGCTGTGCTATGGGATGCTCACTGGTACAAAGAGATGGGGTTGCTTCTCCACAGAATCTCTCTGCTCCCTCTGGGTGATGCTGCACTGGTGTTCTGGATCATGCTTCAGCTGTATGGTGGATCAGACCACTTCCTCACGCCTGTCTGAAAAATTGTAGCTTGCAGATGGCATGGCTCTAGAGAGGCAACTGGGCACTGTGGAAGAAAGGATCTGAAGGAATCTTTCCAGTCTGCTGTATATAAAATGAATTTTAAAGAACCTTTTCCGCTTGGTGACTGGGATGACTCCCAAGCAGATCTGTCTTACCTGAGAGCTTCCTGTCTAGTGAGTGCACAATGTTATCACACAAGCATCTTTTGAAACCTTTCTGATTTCTCTGCTTTGTCCCCTTAAGGCAAACAGATGGAAGTTTAATCCTCTCCCCTTAGTATCTCTGGATTGCAA
This sequence comes from Coracias cyanogaster, assembly GCA_033124195.1. Classification (NCBI taxonomy): domain Eukaryota; kingdom Metazoa; phylum Chordata; class Aves; order Coraciiformes; family Coraciidae; genus Coracias; species Coracias cyanogaster. The sequence goes on along the minus strand of JAVSBS010016316.1, from coordinate 27,490 downwards.
AGCCTTTGTCAAAACGGAGCCTGAGATCTTAAAACCTAATGCTTTTTCCTAGGTATTGGGATAATTACTATGGGCCGGATGCAAGGAGAAGAAAGAAGCCAGGCTAGACAAATGGGAAATGGCAGCAAGTGAGAACTAGGTAAAGCAGAAAGTGATTCAAAATTATTTTCTGCATGTCTCCATGTACTGATTCATTGCTAGGACAAATGGAAATGAGCTTAATGGATTCTTCTCTGCTCTGAAAGTTCGAGACTAGGTGAATTGAATTTCTGCCAAATTAGGGAAGAATATGGGCATTTCCTATCCAACAAGATGAGAGAAAAGCAAAACAAAAGAAATAAGGAGTCTTTCCCTATTCCAGATTTCCGATAGGTTAAAAAAGTAATGCAGGTGGATTTGGCAAAAACTCCGGTGACTCTCTTTCAGCTTGCTTCTTACTTAAAAGCAGTCCATGTGTAACGGAAACACAGCTAGGTACAGAGGGGAAGCAAAGCTTAATTGTGTTGGGTTGGATCGTCCTTGGCTTGGTGATGCCGTGGCTGGCCTGGTCTGGTGTTACTGATGGCCCTTTCTGCAGCAGAATGCTGAAGGAACTGATATCCCTTCCAACTACACTCTGAAGGTGCTGAGGTCCTTCTGCAATGGACCTCGTGCTGGGGATGGCTTTTCCCCTCAGAGACTGTTTGGAAAGCAGAGGCTTTCCACAGTGTGCCTCTCTCAGTGTGTGCTTATGCCTGTGTGGGTGTATGGAAGTCAGAAAAAAATATAAACTGTGCAAAGGGTTTTACTTTTCAGGTCATTTTGCTGCATAGATTTTATTGTTGTAAATCTATTGTTTGTGTAGCTCTTACTATCTGAAAAAAAAAATGAATGACTGTAGACAGATGTAAACTGATCTTTCTCCCAAACAGGAAGAACAGCAGTCCTGGAGGTGTTTGATCAGATATCTGTTGCTGCAAACCAGCTTTGTGGCATTGACTTCAGCAAGAAAACACTGATCTCAGCATCTCAGGCTCTATGAGTGGGCATTTCCTTGTGTGTCACAGCTGTGGTTTTATTTAATCCTCGCTGTACATAGTCAACAACAGAAAAACTCTTGTGACATTTTTAATTGGCAGCAAAAGATCACATGCTTGCAGAAAATGTCCTGTGTGAAACCACCTCTTGAGAGCAGTGCCTGTGCAGAGAGAGAGCAAGGGAATGGTCCTTTCACCTCTGGGTCCCCAGACAGGAGTTGCATGCCACCTGCCCTTTGGCTTGGTGGTAGAAACTTGCCCCAGCAAGAACCTAAGGATTTGGCTGTCTATCCCTATCAAGAAACCATGAGAGAAGTGGGAGCAGCTAATTCAAGTGTTTGGTGATAATATTAGCAGGGAGTGTATTTTTGTTGGATGAAAAATGTATAGCTGTCCCTTTTAAATTGGATGTGCAGTGTCAAGTACTGTGGTATGTCACAGGAAGACCTTAAGCACAGCTCCCAGGTAGAACAATACCAAGAGTGTAAAAGCAAAGATTAAACAGAACTTTTCCTGTATTGACATAATGCACATTGCAGTTTCAATCAACCATCACACACAAAAAATTATAAGAAAACAACATAAATGATCAATAATGCTAATTACAGTTCTCAATGAGGGAGATAATGGCAATGCAAGAGAAAGGAAATACTTATTAGCTCTAAGGAGCATCCTGTTATCTGTACGAAAAATAAACACATTTATCTAGGCATCACCTTAATGGCTCAGGCTATGAAGAGGCAGTGTGCTTACTTCGCCCAGATGCTGGCATGATTTATCATGTCTTGTGGAAAACGAAAGTAGCTCCACTGATGCTAATGAATGTAAAACTGGTCTGAATGGGCAATTGGACCTTAATATTTACCTCAGCTGCTACCATGGCATCAGGCTGTTACCTTACAGCTCCAGCAGGTGTTAAGTATTACTTAGCAATATGCTATACATTATATATGTAATATGGTACATTATACAACCCCCCTCCCTCCTGGCCATCTGTAATCCTTTTGAAGATCTCATTAGCTCTAATACAAAGTCAATGGGTGCTTAGTCTAAAGGTATGTAGGAAGTGCTGGGGGCCTCTGGAGCCAAGATGGCGCAGGATTTAAGTCTCTTCTTTGAGATCCACACAACAGTTTTGCTGAAAGCTGTTGTGGTTTTATGTTTGGAGGTGCTAAAAATCCCAGTGGTTACAGGGTGGGTGGCAAGTGCTCAACACCTCTGGACGTCAGGCCAGGCATGTCCTCACTGGCCACCTCTCTCCAACCATCTCCAAACTATTCCCCAATTTATTGCCTATAATGGCTTCAGTCCTGTCTCAGTGGCTCTCTGTTAATGGCATAATGAACTGATACAATACTAAGTCAAAGGATACAGAGTTAGTGTTCGGTAAACATAAACATATGTTTAGCGTTGGGTTATAAACTACTGCAGCCAAAGTGGGCAAGTGTTACAAACTTCAAACACAAAACAGATGCAAGTTAATTAGAGGCATGAAAGTGATGACAATAGAAGTGAGCTGTAGCAAGGAAATGAAATGTTAGTTTAGGCAGAAGCTGCTGCAGCTCTGCCTTATGCTGAAAATGCCTTTGGTCTCTGCTGAAGATGGGAAGGCATAAGCATATTTTATCAGGACAGTCAAGCACATTGCCCATATGCCAGAACTGTAAGTCACTAGTACGAGTGAATGCTCAAAGGAAGCTCATTCTGGCAGGCTTTTGAAAGCTGGGAATTAGCTTGCCATGAGGTCGGCTGTGGCTGAGGCTGGACTAGAACATGTGAGAAGGTCTCATGTCCTGTCTCAGTGCATACAGTGCTCAGTGTGGCCATGGGGAAGCCAATGTCCCACTGGCATGGGCATCCCCTGGAAGGGGGGATTGGGTTCGCTGGGCAGCACCGTGCAGTTGCAGCCCTCCTGCCCCTCAAGGGATCAGGTCAGCCCTTTCCCTCCAGCTTTCCAGCCCTTATTTCCAGACAGGAGAGTCCTCCAACCCTGGCCAGGGGCTCTTAGGTGCCCCAGGTCTTTGGAGAAGTACTTGAGGGATTAGCAGCAGTAAAAGCCCTCCTCCAAATGAGGGTTTCAGGTTGGGACGTGAAACTGTAGCAGTCTGGAAAGCACCCAGTGGCTGTGCTGTCAGGGAGTGCTCACAAGCAGTAAAATAAAACCGTTGCCTAATTATAGTTTCACCAAGGGGCACTATAATGCTGTGATATTAACTCCTTGCACATAAACAGTAATGGGCAGGGGCTTGCCAGCAGTACTTGTACCTCCAGGAGATAAACAGGTAGTGGTATCATGGTGCTGCCATCCAGGCGGCAGACAGCTGCATGGCAGTGAAGGCACATTTACTCATTCTGTACAAAATTACACGTGACCGGGGCAGGAATTACACTCAAGTGTTATCCAGCCCTCCCTTCACTGGGGGGGAAAATCTGTGATTGGGAACGAACAGACTACAGTGGAGCTAGGCAGGAACAAAAAAGGGGCTTCCCACCATTTGTGGAAATTGAAATTAAAACAAACAGACAAAAAGCAGCAGCACATGGAAGGTTGTAATTACTTTACAATCAGCTATTTTTTTAATGAAATCACACACCAGCACAGTGCTAATAGGAAGGTCTTGGCTAGCAAAGGGGTGCAGATTAAAGTGGGGAAGCTTAGATGTTGTTGATATTTTTATTTGGGGAATGATTTTCCCCTTTAATTATTTTAGAGAAGATGATGAAAAAAAGAAAACAAGATTGCTGGAAGAATTGACTGCATCAGAGGGAAAGGATGGGGAGGTGTGCTGGTGAGGGTTTCAGTCTACATTCAGCTGTTTCTCAGGGATGGGTACTGTGGTTCCTGTGCCTGGGCAGGGGCACACTGCAGCACTGGGGTTAGCTCTGCAGCACAGGCGTGGGCTGGTCAGGGTGACACCCTTCTCCCGGAGCAAGGATACGCCATGTAGGAGTGGCTGGGAAGGATGTGGGTGAGCAGGGAGAGGGAGTAGAGCCTCATCTCAAACCTCAGACTTACAAGAACTTCTGATGCACTGAGCAAACACTGTACATTGGTTACATCCTTAAAATCTTGAGGAGAAAGTAGTTTTGTTAGAACTTCCAGGTCTTTGTGCGATCGGTAGAAGAGTGAAGCAATTTCACCTTTGATAAAGCACTGCCATGCAGGTAGCCATTAAATGGAACTCCTTACAGAAGGAACGGTTACTCACACAGGCAAGGGAAAGGATTGGAAATACGCTGCTACAACGGTGCAAGGCCATATTTCATTTATGTAGTGTTTTCTCTCCCTAGGAGGCAGCCAGCAACCAAAGCAAAACTCCAGTCTCTGAAGAATTCCCTTATTAAGGATTACCTAGCTCCCTTGCTGCTTCAGGATGTCTCTTAGGAACTGCTCAATTCACACAGAAGGTATTTTGCTTTGTGTATATGGAGGTTCGGGTTTTGTTTTGTTTTTTGAATCGGAAAATATCTTTCCCCTTCCTACCATCCCTCTCAGGATAGATGTTCTCTGACATAAAAAGGGGTTTTTTGAATTAAACCCTCCTGACTTTGATGAAATATGACTGCAGGGCCTAGATAACTTAAGGGGTTGATTTGGTGACTTACCTCCCTAGTTCAGTCTCAGCAGCATTGCCTGCTACAGTGCTTTGATAACTGCTGCTGGACGCCCCACAAAGCTAGAGAGGTTAATCACCTTCCAGGATGTATTTTCATCAACCTATCATCTGCAGTTTGATGGGTCCTGTTGCTTTGGAACTTCGGACTTCCTGACAGATCAGAATTTGGTCTATAAGTAGCACAGGTGGTCCTGAGGCTCCTCAGCCCTCAGCTGTCCCACAAGTGATGCCAGCTCTATAGAGCTCAGCCCTGTATAGAGTCCACATAGGAAAAATGCACAGGTCCCTTTAGAGTCTGCCCAGACTCAGAGAGGTCAGCTGTGCTCATGGAGGATGCTGTGGGACTGAGCTTAAGAAAGTGTATTAGGAAAGACAGGAACATTGCCTCCCCATTAGACAGTAACATTACCTGGCCTTGATATTAGTGAATTTGCTATAATGGTGACTAGCTGGAATGTTTTGAAAAGTACAGAATTTTTTCATTTTTATTTTTCATTGGAGAAAAATGAAAAGAGACATTTTTAATTGCTTCCCTTTCTTTGTATGACAATTTGAAAACATAAATGGCCAAACTCACCATGACTGGATTTAAAAGCAGCCTGACTAGGAAGAAGCCATTTTATCTTCCGCTCATTCTTAAGAGTGTCTGTGGGTGAAACCCTCTGCTGTGCAGCCCCTCCCTCCATGGGCATCCCTGGAGCCCTCATTGCCTCCTGCCAGGTGCTCAAAGGCAGCCCACAGCATTTAGGGGTTTTTCCCAGTCTATTCAATTTTATACACACAGGGATCAGACTCAGCAATGGGATTAAGTGACACATTATTTAACTTTTAGTTACCTGTTCAGAATGAAAAGTGCTTTAAAAATGTTCTTATTAGTATGAATTGCTGCTGAAGGAACAATTGGTTTAGGGATATGGTTTAGTGGTGAACTGGTAGCGCTGGGTTAACGGCTGGATGTGACCATCCTAAAGGTATCTTCCAACAAAAATGATTCTATGATTCTACAATTCTATGATTCTATGAAAGAAGTTCTGTGCCAGTTGTCTTTTATTTCCTGCTTCTCCCCCACAGGTTGGTGTTTGATGCACATTTCTAAGTGCTGTTTGCCTCCAAGAGCTCTGTTTTTGCAAAGAAAGGACAACACAGATTTGAGTGTCATCATCTCTTGCTTGACAGTGGGGTTTCAGTGCTTACCTGGGGGGAATTGCCTCCAGGATTGCAGGATTCATGTTATCACGAAGGTTTATGTTCCTCACCCACCCTTTCTCCCCTTTGAATGACAACAAGGGTATCAGCTGTATCATGGCTTTTGTTGGTTGGCTACTTGCCCTTCAGGCATTACACCTTTCCACAGCTACTTCTAGGTTGTCATCAAATGGGTCACCGTCACTTCTGAGCCAGACTGGACTTACACAGCGAAGCAGAGAGGCTCCACAGCTCAATGCCATTTCTACCCAGGGCTAGACCTGCACCAGCTTTGGCCTAAACATGAATGCCAAGACCTGAACTTGGATCTGCTTGTCAAGGCTTTGATGTAATGTTTACTGTGCAATAAAGCTTCCCTGATATAAACTGAGTTAAAATACCCTGCCTGGCTGAGTATGGCAGGACATATTCCCTGAACAAACTGTCTCTCCTAGGTTTTCCTGTTGAATGTTTGCATCATTTCAGGAAACCATTAGAGATTATTTAACTGAAATAGCTTTGGGAGATTTGAAAGCTCCAAAGATCAGCTGACTTTTACAGAGAAAAGAGAGTATTTAAAACCAAAGCAAGGATGGGTTACTCTGAAGGCTCATTCTTTATTTGAAGATAGCTTAGGAATGATTTAACAGGGTTAAATTCAGAAAGAAATATCCTGGAGTCCTCTAGGAGACATATTTTTGCAAGATTGCCAACTAGTTTATAACTGAGATTCCTCATGCTCTGTGGGGGTAATTATTGCAGCTGGGTTGGAAAGCCTTCGGTATTAAAACAGCAGTCAATGAGCTACTGAACACAGGCTCAAATCCACAAGGAGATTCTCAAAGCCTGGGCTGATTAGAGCAGAATAAATCTTGGACTGTGTTGCCTGTCCCTGCCTTAATGTCTCGCACTAAGGGGGGTACGGTATGAAATGGGGTAGGCTGGCGTGAGCAGGTCATGCATTTTATCTGAGAAATGAGCTTTCCTTATTCTGGGAGGTTGCCTGGAAGACTCACTGTGAAAGCCAGAGGTAAGGAATTCAGCACCAAGTTGTGTAACATCCAGTAGCAAAGTAAATAAAAAAAAATATAAAAAAAGAAAAACCTTTCTTTCTCTGCCAGCCATGAATTTGCTTAAGCAAATGTAATGTCCTGAGAGCCATAGGAGCAAAGTGACGTCTTTCTAGCAATGCCTCTTGGTCAATTGCTTACCTTCAGTAAATCCAAAACAAAATCCACATGATTTAAGGCCTCTCAGTGCTCCTGTTGTCTGGGTGGGTGCATGGAAAGGTGGTTTAACTCTCACTCCTCTGCAGGATGTTTCCTAGCTCCATCCTTACTGCCCTGCAGGATGAGGGTCTGCAGGATCTTGTAGGCCTCCAGAGAGGCTTTGCAAGGGGCTGCTGCAATGCTTTCAGTCAAATCCTCATACTGTGACTTTCCCAGCCCTTCACCTCCCTTGTTGACAGCAAGTCCCGCCGTCCCTGTCATGGGCATAGAGGTATTTTCTCCCTCCTTTTGATTCAGAAGAGCTACAGGGGATTAAAAGGAAAGAGAGAAGCTATGGCACAAACAAATGCTGACATCCTTGCTGTGCTCCAGGGCTGACTCTGATCACAGGCTGGCTCCAGCTCAAACGACGTTCGAGTCCCCTTCACACTGCTTCTGGCACTGACCTCAGCAGCCACCACTGTGAGCAGTGAGGACCCAGCGCCCCATGTGCACCAGCTACCTGGCTGTGCACCATGAGCAGCTCTGTGGTAAGTGCATAAATAAAGCACCATTTCATCAGCCATGACCTCCTGGGTGGTTCTGCTATTCTAAACGTATTTTGTCTTGCACATGAAAGAAAGAATGATCTCTTGGGGATGCATACAGCCCCATCAGTGTGGCAACTGAACACTTCACCGGGATCTTGAACTACTTCATCCTCATAGGCTTGTCATAGGAAGAGAAGTGTTATTATCCCCGCTTTGAGGAGAAGAATTTGAAGACAGCACAGTGAGGCCCGGAGTTGAGCTGCAGGGTTTGAGGAACCTGGGTGTAGCTGGGTGAGTGCAATGACACTGTTTTAGTAAATGTGTTTCCACATTAGAGCTGGCACCCATGAGCTATTGCATTGCATGTAGGAATTTGAGCTCAGAACGGTTCAAACATAGAGATGTGAGTCACAACACTCTTTTTTCAAACCCTGCTGCAGTGTTGGGTGCTGGTACATGTGCAGTTCAAGAATACCTGCTTAGAGAAATCAGAAGGGACATAGCTAGCACTTATGGCCTTTTTTCCCCCAGTTCAATCTTTTCTTGGATGCACTGAAAAGCCTGAGTGTGTTTGGTTTATCTGGCACAGAAAACACAGAAGTGTATTTTTACAGGTAACCAGTGGATATATTTTACTAGTCATATTCTGAAGGAAACAGTTAAAAGAATTTATTTTCCTTCTTTAAGTTTAGAAGGACAACTGGGAAATGATCGTTAGGGAGGAAAGATTAAATAACATCAATCCCGAGATATATGAACGCACAGTTTGTCTGGATGTGGGCATGGCCTTTTTGAAACCTATTTGAAGTTTTTCCTTGGGAGTTTTGGTGAGCTGTGCCTTTTCCAGATCTCTCTGGGCCAGAAATAGCACTAACCTGTGACTGTAAGACATGTGCTCTGCCATGGAGTTCTTGTGTTAGGGACCTTTTGGGTTTTAAAAACATTGTCCCTCACATAACAAGAAACAGAAGTGAATGGTGAAACAATTAATGTTTCTGACAGAAGCAGTGTGGTGACCAGTTGGAATTTTGGAGGGAGCCTGCCCATGCTCATGAGGGCATGGGGAAGCAGGAAGGATTTACAGTCTGATGTGTCCTTAAAGCCCATTTCAGGGTCCTCACTCCAACTTCCCATCCCTGGCCCAAAGAAAATGTGCTTTCTAGGTTTGAAGGCATTTTCTATGTTCTTAGCAACACCCTGCAGGCCCTGACCACCTGGAGCCAGATCAGCATGTAGTACCAACAGCAGAGCTGTAATGTTAAGAGGCTTCCCTGAATTTTTGGCCATTGAATAGCTCATTCCTTTACTCTTACTGTGGGATCAGGAAGCAAGTCATAACAAATATGTGTGTTTAAACAACCACTCATTTTTGAAAGCTGGAGTGATTACTATTACTCGGATTTGTTGGCTAGTGGATACCAGGGCAATCCTTGTAGAAGGGAAAGGGATTTTTTCTCTCCTAGGCTTCTGTAAAAACATAGAGTTTGGTGTCTGCCAGGATAACTGCTATTTTTATTCTTCTGTTATAAGTTTTGGTGATATCTTGCAGCATTAGGACAGATTTGGGACCTTACAGCTGGAGGGAGAGTCTGGTCCTTCCCTTGAACTGCAGTCAGAGCTGGTGGGGAACATTTGGACAGAAGGTTTTTTTTATTCCTTGTATCTGAAGCTTTTGGATGGCAGCATGCCAATTTTTACTAAATTCAGGGAAATATCTCAGATCCAGCCTGGTTGAAAGTCATTCTGAAGAAATGCTGGTGACAGGGTAGGTATGGTGGCTCCCTGGTGGGATGGGGCTGCAGCCCTGGTCCTTCATGCTGAGGCTGCTGGAGGTGCCTCTCTATGGCTCTGCTGTTGAAGCTGTTCCTCCCTTGATAAGCAATTAAAGTCTCACAGAGAAAGAAACTTGCCCATATCACATCTCAGGACTTACCATGACTGGTGAAATGTCTCAGTCACAGGAGCCTTTGTTGTGCTATGTTAACTTCTATGAGCACTTTTTTACAGGCGTGTGTAGAGGTTTGGGTTTTTTTATTTTTCTTTCAAAAAAGATTTCCCAAGGTCTCAGCTATGCTCTGATGCTGCATGAGAACATTTTTGAACTCCTAAAATTGTTTACTGAACAGGAAAACAATTTCTTACCCAGTTCCAACTCTGCCTGGAGCTCTCTGTGGAGGCATTGCCCATGCCTCCCAGAATGGCTTCACCTCCGGAAAACAGTATCTGTGAAACCCCCTTTGTCTTTTTTTTACTTTTTAAAAAATCTTTAGCCTTGTCATACTGGTTTGCGAGCTTTAAGCATGATGTTTCCTATCATTTCAAAAAAGACTGTTAGTTGAAATGTATAAAAGCATAAACAAAAAGCTCATGTTTGTTGGCACAGTTTTTAAATGCAGACATCTGGGTTAGAGATGTGAGAAAATTGTAAAGAATTTGGAAGGTTCAAAGGCTCATGTTATTAAAGTTTTAATAATCTCCTTTTCTGCCTAGCCCCAGCCCCCTGCTAGTCTTTGAATCTTGAAGGAAAATGCAGTCTGAACAAGATTATAGTTAATTAGGGTAGAATCTTCTCTTTGAAAGCCTGTAGGAAGCTGTCCTGCCTCTTTATTTTCAGACTCGAATGAGCCGTGTGTAGGAGGAGATACATGGCAAAAAGCTCTTGAGTGCAATGTTTTAATTTAAAGACTCCAGGGGCTCTGTTAAGTTTCTATAACACTGACGATGGTATTTTCACAATCACTTTGTTATGTAATCTCTGGAGAAATAATTCACCTGAGGTGAAATTCACACCTTGCAGAGGGGCCAGGGAGGGCTGGCAATAAACACGCACATGTATATGCACACACCTATAGACACATGCACCTATAGACAGACGAGCCTACAGAGACACAAGCATAAAGTCCATTGTGCAGCATCTCCTCCAGGAAGGCTGGGGAAAGCAGATGGTACTGAGCAAGTCCAGAGCCTTGCTGCCCTCTTGGCACTGGGTAACGAGGAGGAGACGGAGAGGATGAAGTCTTTGCTTTGATGGCCATACATGGCTTGCCCCAGGGCTGGCTCCCTTGGGGTGAAGGATCCTCTCTCTGGGGGTGCAATGGGCAAGTAGCTTTGACTGCTGGACCTGCAGCACTGTGGTGCTGTGCCTGTCTCGTGGCATGAACCAATCTGTCACCTCATCTTAATTCTGAAGTTTTACACCTGTCCTGTCTGGCATGTCTCCAGTAGGGCCAGTGGAGAGGCCATGGCACCTGCTTGTGGCTGATGTGCTTTCACCGTGTGTGAGAGGGTAGCTTGCAAAATATGGCAGACCTGCACCCACCTCACTCATCCCAATGCACCACCAGCTCTTGAGGCCCATTGTCCAACGAGCTCAAACCTCTTGTCCTGCAAATGCACATGCAGATGCTGCTGCAGCCCCATCTGGCATGCATGAGCATGGCTCTTTCAGCTGCAAGAAGCTGCTGAGTCTTAGGAGCACAAAAATAACAGGCTGGATCCTGCATTATGTCACTCATCCTGCAAGAACTACAGGTGAGAGTGTACAGACAAGCTGATGTTGGCCCTGTGTCTGTAAGGGCTCTGCTGGTCAGTGTTTCCAGTTAACCCAAACTGAGCCTGGATACTGTAGGTGGTTCTTCATGGCCTCAACCTCAGCCATCACCAAGTGGCAAGAGGACTGGGACTGATGGTTTGTTTTATAAAAGGAAATGTATCTCTCTTCCTAAGTTTGCTATAAAAAATAAAGCCAGTTATATTTCTGGTCTATTTTGGTTTTAGTACTTGCAAGATGTCCCAAGGGAGCTATTTTTTTTTAGAAAAATAAGGCGTTAAGAACTATAATTTCCCTAACATAACAATTCTATATTTATTTCACTTTCTTTTCTTTACACTCCATGGCTTATAATAGCAGAGCTTTTCCCCATCTCCTCTAGTCTGCTAACAACCCAATTAGTGAGTGCCCAGAGCATGAAGCATTCCTGGCCCTGCTGCTGTTCCAGCCAGTCATTAACTAGATGGAGAAGGTCTAACAAACACTGGAAAAAAAAAGTGAATTTGTTTTTTAGAAGTTAGTTGAGTTTTACAGCACTGAAATAGAAAAGGTAGTAAAAGAGGGGAAGGGGGGAGTAAACACATTGCCAAAACACTAAGTCAATTAGCTTAGCTGAACGGCCAGGATTTTCTGGTGTAGCCTGGAGTTTAGAATTGCTCTCACCAGTAAAACACTTCCAGAGGCTAAAACAGCAGCTACATGACTTTTTTTTTTTTGCCCTGCAGGATTTTGGATTTCAGGTCCAGAACCCCGATCTTTAAGCTATTCTTTTGTCTTTCTTGGTATCACTTTATCTTGGATGGTTTATACTTCATTACTGGGAATTTGCTCCATGCCTTGTTTGCTTCAAAATGCTTTACTGATTCTGAAAACAAAGTTCGTCAGCCTGAAGAGCCTCAAATCAAAGGCTCAAGAGTCTCACAATCAGTGTCCCAGGTCATTCTTCCAAGGCTTTATTTGAGTGCCCAAATACAGTTAGTTCTTTGATGTGAGGCCACCAACAGCACCTGAACTCTGAAACACAGACACAGCATTTAACAGGAAATGGTGCCAGATGAGTGGCAATGAAGTGACAGGAGAGAGCAGTCTGTGGCTCTGAACATCCATAGGCCATGCTGTCCCTGGAGACACATGAGCATGCAGTACTGCTGAGAGCACGGTGACTAATCTCTGCAGCACCTAGCTCACTGGACATGGATGGGGAGGCTGTATTTGGAAGTTACTTTGTTGGAAACACCAATCAAGCAAGTCAGGTCCTTATTGCACTGGGCCTTTACAACCTCAGCAGCAACAGAGGACCATTGTCCAATTCTCATCTCATTATAACCCAGGCAAGCTCTCGTAGAGAGAGGTCTGAGGGGAAACTTCCTAAGAAATTCAGGCTTGGAACCAGTCATTGCTTAACATAGAGTACCACAATGAGTTGAAGTTTGCTAAACTCACACTTTTCAACTGAGAGTTTGGATCACTCTTCCGAAGCATAAACCTCCCATCCCTGAGGTATATTCCCACCTGAACCTCTCAAAGCAGCAAAACCCTTGAGTGCCCTGCCTTCAGCTATCCGGCCTCTGAATGAGCTGATGGCATGGAGCCCAGAAGTAGAAAGACCTGTTTGCACTGATTATCCTAGGTGTCATTAGCAGGATTCTTTACAAACAACTCCCTCCTTTGAAGGGCAGACATCCCCTTGCCTGTGGAGAATGACTGCAAGCACTACCTGCCAGATTTATCTTTCCTTTACAATGACCTCTCCAGTACATGGCACCTCTTTGAGTGCTCTCAGAAAAGCAAGCTGAATTTTCTGCTGGTATGTTATCTGTCCCATTGTCCTTTGTGCAATACCTCAGCTTTTTTTTTTTACTGATTTTGATGAGATAGTCTGTGAAATAAAAGGCTTTTTTTTTTTACTGATTTTGATGAGATAGTCTGTGAAATAAAACAGAAAAAAAACGTTGCCAGAAGGATTCTGTGACCCAAAGGTGCTAGGCACCTTCTAAGTGAATGCTTGAAGCCAGGTGAAGTAGCGATTGGGAGAGTCTTTAGCTGAAATTTGTATTTGGAAATTTTGATAAGAAGAGGCTGAAGAATTGCAATGATGAGAAGTGCATTTGTCAGGCAGCCTCCTTTTGAAAAGTGCTAACACACATGGTTGCTGTTCAGAGAAACAGAGGTGGGTGTGGTGTTCTGCATCCTGCAGCTTTGCCTTTGGCATGAGATTATTCCCTGGAAAGGATATAGCATACCATAACATACCGTTAAGTTCCTCTTTGTAAAGGTAATGAGAAATAGTGTCTCTTGAAGTCTTGCTGAAGAAGCTATTAGACTATAGGGCCATCTTTGTTTTACTCTCTTGTTACCTCTTGGCTTATGGGCTAAACGAAGCTTCTACAGAAGAAAATCTAATGTTAGCACACTAACAGGGAAGAGGCAACAAGATGAACAGTGGCAAGTAAACATGCACATCATCCTTGTTAACTTAGGGCAGAACCTAGAGTTACTTCCAAATGCTGGAAAACTCATCCCAATTTTTCCTTTTCTGTGTAACTTTTGCACTATAATGGGTTGACAAGTGCCATCATGAACTCTACATTGGTCAGTGGGTAAGAGATTGGTCTGTTATTCCTATGACACAGAGCAATGCTGGTGTCAAAATTTGCATAGTAACGATCACTCGGGTCAGATCTACACAAGTTTCTGCATTAGTTCAAGTGTGCTGTTGTGTGTTTCCGGGAGTGATATGACTGCAGCTATAAAAATGTGCTCTTCACTACTAAAGTTTTTTCCCTGCTGCTTGGATGTGTAAACAGGTTCTCTTGGTTTAAGCATGTTGGTGTAACACACTTTATCTGACTGAAACAGAACAAAGGCTTAGGCATAACTTAGCAAAATAGGCACACCATCTCAGTACTTATCAATATTATTCTATTAAATTAAGGAACACTGTTGCTCTGTATCACACAGAGATAACTTAAGACAGTGCTTTCTTTGTAATATTTGAAGCTGAAATAGAGAAAAACTGCATATGGCAAAGAATTTTTTAAAGGATCATCTTCTCAAGAGGTAACAGGACAGTAACTACAGGATGGTTTTTGATATGTACTTGATATGTAAAAATAATGAAATAATGAAGTGTAGGCCAAAGATCACATTCAAAACTTGCAAATTTCATAGCAGTTATTTCTTTAACATTATTATCCTGCCTGCTTCTGTCATACGACAGGAAACTCCGTCCAGTAACCTGCTAACTTGTATGTAGGAAACATAACAAAACCACGGAAATTTACGTTCATCAAATGCATGGGAGATAGGTCAAAAAGACAGAAAATGTTCTAATAGTGGGCATTAAAAACTGCTAGGTGATGAAAATTTGCAGAAGAAATGTGTGCAATAGAGTCCTATAATTCAATAAGGACTTTTCAACAATATTTCTCAGAGGAAATTAAAATAGAGATGCTGAGGTGCTTTTTTGAAGCTCTAGTCTACAGTTTGAAGGCAGACTACGTTAAAGAAAGGAAATAATTAACCATGAAAGGCACCAAGTGGTTTAATAATTGTTATTCCAAGAAGAAAAGTATCAGTACAGATGGGACTGGAGGGGAAAGTAGAATAAACATAACCGGGGTATATGCTGTAGAGTGAGCTGATGGGGATAAACACAAGAGAGATCCATTCATTGATGGGTTTGTCAGGTAAAAGAGAAGTAATATGTCAGCAAAAGATTGAAGTAAATAATCAGTAAACAAGAATCTGGCATGAAATGTTCCCCTTACAGCATTTTTTGAGTGTTCATCTCAGCCAGCTGTGCCTAGATAACAGGTTGGTGCAGATGGGACATCCTGCCTTGGCCCCACACTCACTTCAGCTAGGTTCCCCGAGTGACTGCAGGAGCTGCATGGAGTAGTGATCTTGGTCCATGACACCTCCAAAACAGGCTGAAACTCTGTGGCTAGAGAGTGCCCCTTTACAACTTATGTTTACAACTGCTGTAACAGGCAGTCAGGAAAAAGGTAATTGAATTCCCTGAATGTACAATGTACCTCTGAGAAAGCAATTGCAGGAAAAAAAAAGCGGAATATGGGAATGATCACTTCACAAAGCATTATGATGAGTAAAGCATGAAAGAAGAAGAGGTGTGCTTTCACCTTTTCTCTTTGTAAATGAAAGGAAAGACGGAAGACAAGAAAAAAAGAAAGGTGACTAGAGTCAATGTGTAGAGAGGACCATCTGAGAGCCTTCCTTAGTTCAGTCCCATTTTGCTTCTTTTGCATCAGACCAATGGAATTCAATTAAACTAAAGGGCAACAGCCATAAAATGAACAAGGGAAACCCTTTGATAAAAAAATGATACTTGACCTCATGGAACTCTCTTCTCTAAGGAATTCCTGAGGTGCTGAGCTAGCAGGATAAATGGGACGCTTAGGTTTTCCAAGAGATACTCAGAGCATCCAGCATAGAAATATTTGGATCTGAAAAGTCAGGGTGGAAAAGAATAAGAAATACAAGCAGATGTGTTCAGGAGGCAAAGGGTGTGACTTGCTATCACCCTGCAGTGATGTGTCCTGCTGCTTTCCCTTGGTTACCCAGCAATCCTGTATTCACCTTGGCACCCTGGCTCCAGATCCTGCTGGGACAGGATTTGTCACTATCTGGGTCTTTGGTTTCTCTAGAAGCAAAGTTATCCTTTTCTTCTGGGTAATGAGAATGCAAAACATGAACAGGAAGAGATAACACCTGTTAAACCATCTCCTTCCAAGCCTGTGTCTGTTTCTTCAAACCAGATTGTATAACCTGTACAGATGGGGCAACCTCAGTCTTTGAATGCAATGTAGAACCTCTTCCTTGAAAAGAGCATTAGCTCTAATTCTTTTAGTCTCTGTTTATCAAAATTTTTGGTATTTCATATCAACTTAGAATTAATTCAGCTGAAACTGTCATATCTGCCTAGTCCTGGGTACACACAAGTGCTACTGTAAGGATGGAAAAGATTTTGTTCAGAGGAAGCAAAATTAACCATAGCTTGGAAAAAAATTAGATAGATTTCCAACTAAATTTCGAAATTTAATTTTGCTGCCTGGAAACTGGCTGGGAAAGAACAGGTTTCTCTGTGAGATTCCTGGTAATTAACCAGTCTTTTCGCTGAGGTTTTTCTGCTTCTGAATCTGGCTAACAGGGCAGTGCAGAGCTACATGAAAGTTCAGAAAAGACCATGAAGCAGATGGAGCTTTTCCAAACCTCTGCAACATTTCCTAGTCTATTGAATTTTCAGTTCCATTTTTCTAAATGTCTTATTTTATTTGAAGAATCTCTCGTCATGATGCTGGGCTTTCCAATGGGTCCTGAAACTGTGACAGATGGGCTAAATTCCAGGTCTTCAGAAAAGGCTCTAGTATCCTGGCTTTGCATAACTGAATGGTGCATAAAGTCCTTCATTGTCTTGAGCCAGTGTAGCTAGGCAATTGCTCTTCATCCTGTGTCTCACCTCATGCCAGCCCTGGCAGCCCCAATGAGCCTGTGCTCATCAGCTGGGATGGGTCAGGGGTAAGGATTTACTGAAAAAGCAAAGGGGCCTAGTGATAGAGCTGCAGCCAGGGGAGTTTCTTTAGCATCATTTGAGGGTTGTTTACGGAAAGTGGTTCCAGGCTCTTCCACTTCAGCAGTCTTCTCCTTTCCCCTCCTTTAGCTCCCTCCACTTTCCCTGTTTTACTTCTTATTGCTTCTTTCTGTTGTTGTTAGTAAGGAACTTGTCTCTTGGTTTCATGTTTAGGATTGGTTTAATGATATGTTGATCAGCCACCCATTGGTAAAACTCTAGTCCAGGGTTCAGCTGCACAAATGAGCCTGCACTCTGTTGACTTCAGTGGCATTACCCTGACTTCAGCAGCTGAGGACCTGCCTCTAATTCTGTTGAACAAAATCTAACACATGCAATATTATTATTAAAAAAAAAAACCAAAACCCCCACCAAAATCTCTCACTGGCAAAGTGCATCTGTTCTAACCAGCATTGGAAAAATGCAGTTATTGTGGACTTGGTATCGTAGTAACAGCAACAATAAGGCTGTGGTAAGTGCTTTGGATTCACTGTGATGTTGGAAATGCAAAGAGTACATCCCATACTCAAAGAAGTGCTCTACCTTTATCAGCACTCAGGTCTGGCAGAATTGCCAGCAAGGACTGGCCACCCTCAGTAGAGGTAGCTGGTGGAGCTATGGGATGCAGATGTGTATGGCTGGCCTGGGCAAAGGCAAGGAGCTCTGACCCACGAGCAGATGGAGATAGCACCGAACAATGGGACTGGCAGTAGTGGCTGCTCCTTGCAGAGGCTCTCACAATGCAGCCCTGCCGCCCCAGTGCTGCACATTGTTCTCCTTTGGTCGAGGCCCCTATTCAATTAGCGAACAAGAATCCTTTCCCCTGCTCCACTGCCGACTCGACGCTATCACACTGGCCCTCGGGTAACCATAGTCTTTTGACACAAGGCAGCTCTGGTTGCGAGCTGTTCTGCACATTTATGCGGGCTTACTTGGCAAGGGCCCACAGACATCTGGTCTGAATCTCCTTCTCATTCACATCCACGTCCCCTGTCACTTCCCAAGGGACTATAAATAACTCCTGGGGTTGATACTACATGCAAGGCTGGACCTTGGGGACTGGTTCATCCCTTTCCTCATGTGACTGGTGGGGTGGGGAGCAAGCATGCTTCTCTTGCGAGGCATGGGCAATGGAGTGCAGCCAGACAAGCACATTGTTCCTCTCTGTGGGGTTTTGCTAGATGTTGCTTCTTCCCTTCCACCCTGGTGGCAGAAGGAATCAGCTTGAGATTTCTTGTGCAGACAGGAAGTGTTAGACTTGGGAACCGCTTTTGCTGCTTCAGGTCCAGTTTACCCAGCAGGATCCTGATTGATGTCTATGGAAGCTAATTCTTCTGCATACAGGAGACACTGTGTGTGACTTAGACAGTACAGATACAGTGCTTGGCTTTCTCAGATCAATCTATCACACTTTTAATTGCCTCTCAGTCAGTGAAGTGTTGTCACATTTGTTAAAGGAAACCTAGAAGAGGATGTGTTAACTCTTCTCCCTCTACTCTTTGTGGTTTTGTGGGAAGACTGAAGCAAAGTTAGGTCATAGAAACACTTTGTCTCACATTTGCATTAGGATGCATGGCTTCTGTTGTGATGTTGTCAGTGTTGTATCTGAAGGATCTCACAGTTCCTGGATGTGAAACTGCATCTCAGCAGTACAAAACCTGGCTTGTCACTTCTTTCCTTTTCCTCCTGCTCCATGTCTGTGGGTCACCGTAAAAGCTGGTGAAAAAGACATGGCATGAGCTGGGAATCCCTCTAACAAAGGAGAAAGAAGCCACAGGAGCCAGGCTCAGGTGGTGTTCTAGTGCTAGCAAAACCTGTGCCATGGAGGAGAAACACACTGAATGCTGAGGAGGGGAAGGACAAGAGCCAGCAGGAAGGCAGGCGAGAGAATGGAGCACTGTCTGATTTTGTGCTTCCCTTCCAGGAGCAGTGAGTTGGCATATCCAGCAACAGGACTGAACAAGAACAAGAACGACTACTGAAAATAATCAGATTTGTTGTCCTTTCTTCCTTCCAGGGGTGATTTCAGTCCCCTCAAGAGCTTAATCCTGAGTGCCAGCTTCTCAAAACCATTGCTATGCTCCATCACACAGACTTCTCTTGTTTCTGTTAGTCAAACAATGCTTTCCTCTTCCACAGGTAACATTGTGAGGTGCAGATCCAAAATCCACTGCTCTTGAGGGGGATCCAGCCTGGAAAGTTTTTCGGTCAGTCTCACAGAGCAAGAGAAGTCATCCTTAAAGAGTGCTGGAGACTGCAGCCACAGGGACTCCCTCACTCCCCTGCTCCCCATCAGCTTCTCTGTGGCTTGGGAACAAGGAAATATTTGGTAAACTTAGACGTAATATTCAGAAAGTTCTGTGCAGAGAGATGGAGGCACAGAGCTTTATAGTGAATAAAGTGCAATTCATCCAAGCTCCAGTTCTGGCTAAGGAGAAAGTGTGATGTTGTGAAGAGTGTGGTCAGGCCAGGTCAGATTAATGTCATTCAGAAGCAGTGTGGTGATGTTATACTCTCAGTGTCTGGTGTGTGGATAAATGGTGTCACTGGTTTGATCTTCATAATAAGTACACATTTGTTCTCAAAAAAGATCGGTGGCTGGCTGGTGGCATGGCAACAGCCCATGACACTACCATATAGGAGACTTGGGTTTAGGGAAGGTGAAGGGGAATGTTGCCTCTAGGAAATTAAAAATTATAACTACGGCCTATTTAGCAAATGTCTGACTACGCCCTTGTAACTGCACCACAGTACGTCACGGGGGAAGGGTTCTTATTTAAATGTCAAATAGCAACTGTTTTCCCTGATGGGTTTTACAGGTGAATAGAAGAGGTCTGGCAGCTAGAGGATTTTTTTCTTGCTGTTGTTCAATCCTTTTTGTTGTTGTTGTTGACACCACTTTCCTTTAATGGGAATATACTGTGTTTGGTGATACTTCTGAAAAAACAGAAGGTGTTTCAGATCCAGGCTGGATTTATGTACATAATTTGTAGACACAGAAGAAATCTGAAGAGAGAGGACACATCCAGGATATGGTGGAAGAAGGGCAAGGAGCTGCACTTGGGTTTTCCTCAGTCCCTGTGGCTGCTCTGAGATGTAGGTGTTCCTCTGTGTGTGTGTGTGCCATGCAGTGTCCTCCAGTCTCCTCCTCTGCCCCTGACCAAAATGAAAGAAGTTTTTTTTCTATGAGGAACCATAACACTGCTAAGACTTAAAACATGCCACTAGGCAGGAGAAGAGCTCCCTGCTCAGCTCTCTGCCTGGTCTTTGACCATGGCTTTTCAGTTAGGATGACTATGTAGTCATTACATTTTTCCATGTATTTTCATATATGGAATGTTTGAGCACCACTTAGAAGCTGAGAGTCATATTGCTATCTTAGTGGGGAATGATCTACAAATTTCAGCCTGAAGAGGCTTACAGCTACTTTAAATTATGATATGGGAATAACTAATGATTATGACCTCTAGAAATGTAAGGAGAGGCTCAACTTAGCTGATGAGTAGATTATGCAGCTGAATCTATATATAAATGAAACAAGACAAAGCTGGAATTAATGTGTGAGCCATTAGGTACAGTTTCCCCCACTCCTGTTTGTCTTTGTCTGGTTTTAGTCTTACCATTGAGAGATTTGTAAAAAATGTGTGCTATGCTTCCTGAAGAAGATAAGCTTCCCTAGGCCCCCTTTCTATTTAGTTGCTCTTTAGTGCAATTGGACTAGCTGAACAAAGTCAACAAGGCACAGCTAAAGTTTTTATGCATCTCTTTGTTAAGACCTGTTTTCTAGTACTTGTGTTTAGGCAAAGAAGTGGCACAGGATGGGTACAAGGGTGCACACTCAGAAGTGGACAGCATGAATATGGATTTGTTCACCTTCACTTGTCTCAGCAATCTCTGAGAGACCTACCAGGGTTTCTAACTGGTGATTTGTTTTGTGCGTGCATGAAGATTAGAGGGAGGCAATGAGAGTTCAAACCATGGAGCAGGGCAAGTCTGCAATATATCATGACAGAGCATGCCTTTACAGTCCTTTGAATTGCTGTGGATATCTGCCACAGAAAACTTTACAAGTTTCTTCTTAAAATTAAAATCTATCTCCTCTGGAAGGCTGCTTTAGCACTCTGCTCTGCTGGATGAATGGATGAGCTTGTTATGCCTCTCTTAATCTACTTATGGGAAGTGTTGTCTTTTGGTTTAAATATTTCTCCACTAGTTCTTATTTATGCAAGTCTTCTACTTTCTCAGCCTCTGTGTTGCTAGATAATACAAGTGCTTCACATCTCCTCTTGTAAGATACTCTCCAGTTTTCCCCTCATCCTATCAGCCTTCCTCTTCAGCATGCATTAATCCAGCACAAGTCCTGGGCACACTGAGGTAGATCCACCCCAGAAGACTAAACAGAGCAAGGAATTAGGCCAAAGACGCCTGCACGTGATTTGCTGTCTGCATGGGTTTTGCCTATATTAATTAGCACTCTTCCAGGCAATACTTGGTTTTGGAGTTTTGGAGCTAGCAAAGGCCAGGGACTGTTCCAAAAAGGTAGTTAGAACTTGACTCTTTTGAGAAGGTGTGAGGGTTCATAGGTTTAAACATGCTCTGTGCTGTGTTGCTTGGCCTCCAAGCCAGAAATCAGCGCCTGGTATGTTTTCTTTCAGTAGCACACATGTAGCCTTGGTGACCAAAACTGGGCATGGTCTGCTTGATGAGGTCCTGCCAGTGCCTGGCATTTATTGATTTCAGTAATACTTTCCTTCTTGTAGTGGAAATACTTTACTTAATTCTAAGTGACATTTACCTTTCCAGTGGTCAGGCCACATTGCTGGCTTGTCATCACATACACGGTTAGCACAAACTCCTACTCATGATTTCTTAAGTGCATACCCTTTTAGTTTATATAGTAAAATTTCCATCCATGTCTATTGTTTCTGAAGACTATTTGGCTCTTAGGTAAAATTTTGCTGCTTGTCAGTATGGACAAGGCTCCCCAGCCTCAGTCATCAGAAAGTTTAATTAGACACTCTTTTGTGTGAAAATTGTTAAAGAAGTAAATAGGATTGATACTGACTCTTGCAAAACTCTGCTAGTGATTTTCTTCCTTTTAGCTCAACCCATTGTCACCTCCCCTTTAGCCATTTTCTTAACTACTTTGCAATTCTTATCTTAATCCCCACTTTCTCTACTTGAACTAATAGTTTCCATCTGGCAGGGTATCAAATGCTTTATTGTAGTCCAGATAAATGACATCTTCCCATACTTCCTTTATCTGTAATATCAGATAAGAATATTCTGGTAGACAGGCAGAGGCTGCCTTTGGTAGGGTTATGTTGCACTTTTTTCCAGTTTTAGTTTGTTTCTATGTTTTCAATTATTCCTTTCCTCAAAATACCTCCAAACCAGGGATTTACTCCATGGAGCCTGGAAAACATTTATAGCACACATAACCTTTTTTTTATAGCCTGCAAGAAGACAGCTTTTCAACCAGGTTATCCTGAATTAGAGGCAATGAAAATCTGCTGCCCAAACCCCAGCCCAGAACTACTAGGGCCATGATGTTGATTTCCATATACCTGAAACATAGCGCATTCTGCAAGCTCATTGCAAAATGAATTTTGGTATGTTTCCAGCTTGACAGCTCTTTCCAGGGGCACATGGAGGGCCTGCTGCCCTGTGAGTGAACATCAAGAATTAGTGATGTGAGGTCCAGAAGACCACTCACTAATCACTTCTGTGTCTCATTATACTTTCTAAGTCAGATAGTGTAAATTAGACTGTTGTATTTTCCCTTGGACTTTTCCATGGAGCGGACTTCAGCTAAGAAGTAGATGTGGAGGCGCACATACAGGCCAGCAAACCACAAACACATCTTGACACTTGTGAGTTTGTAAAGCCTGTGCTGACTTTTCTGCTGCAACATCTTTCACTTGACCAGTATAAATAAACATGGAATGGCTTCTAATTTACTTCCTTGGATCAAGTTCACTGTAATGATAACGCACAGTGAGTATATGGGTTTGGTGCTGGCTGGGATATATCTGCCTGCAATAGCACCCGAGCTTCAGGTACAATATATGTATCTGCTTTTGGCACACAGGATGTAAAAATTATTGTGGTTCTAAACACATGATCTAACAAATATCATTGCAAATTAAAGCAACCACAGTGGAAAAGATACAAGCCTATTCTATGATTATTACATGCCTCTAACAGATACCTGCAGCAGCAAAGAGAAGACTCCCTGTGGGCAGACAAAATATATATTCAGGAGTTAAGAACAGTAATTAAAATTCTGTAAGTACACTCATTAATTTTCAGATTCTGAGTTGAGGTCACCTGCGCTGCCAGTAACAACTGAACAAATACCACTTCAGTTACCCTGTTTTCTCTCTTCTGAAAAGACTGGGGTACAAAAGGCATGTTAAGCCAGCCTTGCTTGTACTGATTAGTTTCCTTTTTGCTGTTTTGCTTCTTTTCATTTTAACTGTGAAAGTAGGACTCTTTCCTGCTGAGGGTCTGTGCACCTGGAGAGAGAGTGGGGATGTCTGCAGGTCCCTTCTGCTCAATCTGCAAAAGGCAACAAAGGAAAAACAACTTCGTGGGTGTTATACAGCAATGTCCCTATGTGAAATTTCTAAAGGGTCCACTTCTTCTCTGAAACCTTCTAGAGGCTCTCAGGCTGAAAAGGGACTGTGAACCTGAGCTCAAGAGTAAGGCTTTGTTCACCGTGCTCTCAACTCCTTTCTGTGTGCTTATTTATTTGTACAATCTCCCTTATCTTTTCTTGTGTGCCTTGCCATTTCCTTAAGCTCACATCATTGCTTCTTGACCTGTTCAACTTCTTTCTTTCATGACGTCAGTGCATTTTCACATTCTCCTTCATTCCGTCCCAGAGTAAAGCCCAAGTTTTCTCCTGCACACTTTCTGGGTGATTTCTTTGTGTGTGTCATGTTTTGGTTTCAAGAAGTAAAGAAGATCCATGACATGGATAATTTTGATAGTTCGTGCTGCTGCACTGGGGAGCAGGACTGGGAACCCTCACTGAAGGAACTGTGCCTCAAAAGGAGGCTCCTGCTCTGGCTAGTCCTGGGCCACCCCTCTCCTGCTGCTGTGAGTGTTATGTGGATATCCACTACATGGATATATGTGCTGGTGTATGCGTGTGAGCACATTTGTCATACAAACCTAAGTCTCAGATGTGGAGCATGGGATGCACTGAGCCAGCCCCTCACCTTGCAGCACCTGCATCTCATGTCTGTGCAACACCAGTGCTCTGCTCCAGGCTGGCACATGGGACTAGGAGGGCTGCTGTGGTGCCATGCTGAAGTGTCAGAAAGTGCTGCAGCCCATGTCTATTGGCAACCACAGGTGCATACGTACCTTTTATATGACCTCAAAAGACAGGTTGCCTACTCCCAGGCACTCAGGCTGATGCACAGAGGCTAAAGCTCTCAAGTGAATCTTCATTCATAAGGAATTCAGGGGGGCCAGGACACTCCCTGGGCATTTTACATACATGTTTTATTGTTACTGAAATCTGAAAGACATATGCCTGTCTTGATTTTCATTATTTAAATCCACCTTGAGAGACAGCAGGATTTTGACTTCTCACCTCATACTATGTGCTCCACAGTGTGCATCAAATTATTGGCTGGCCTTCCAGATGGCATACAACTCCCATCCCCCAAACAAAGTAGAGCAGAATTAATGTTCTAGTACTTAATTTTTCTTTTAGCAATTTAGATCTGCCATACAAACTGCTTGCTTTGATCACTTGGAAAAAAATACTGATAAAATAAATTAAGGGAGAAGTCTTGACTTAAGTTTAAAAACAACTTCCTTCTCATTAGGCTTTTCATGAGAACCATGTATCATATTTATTTAAGCATTGAAGAAAATATTTAGCCTATCCACAAAGGTTAAATAATCAGCTGATAAGATTTGTAGCTAAAGTATGTTTAAATGTACTCATTAAACATAGTATGTGTTAGGTAATTTTTCAAAAGCTCTGCTTCTACATGTAAACCATTAGGAAGTGGAAAGGAAAAAGTCAAAAGGAACCAAAGCATTCCTTGTGAACAAATACAGTTGTGCATTGTATAGACTGCAGCTAGCGAGAGTCAAAAAGTCAGAATAACAAGACCCAGAAGAAGACTATAATGGCACAATTTATTCTTCAACAGCAACCAAGAGAAGTAACCCACCACTTTGCTCTAAAAAAAGGAGTACATATTTTAGCTCACCTTGTAATTTATGCCTGTAATAGTTGGAGAGGGAAGGTTGAATGTAAGTTATAAAAGGCTCACAGCCTGTGGAAACAAACTTTTCTTGGTGAACTGAATTTACTTTCCTGCTCTGGCAGAAAGTATTTTTTCTTCTGATTGGTTTTACTGGTACACAGAATGACTTCATACTAAGTTTGAGTAAAAGTAAAAAGCTACTTTTGTTTAATAAATAAAAAGAGGACTTTTTAGAAGCAAAGTGTTTGGATTTTGTTTTCTATAATCCTTTATTCGTGATTTGAAGTTCCACTTTAAGTGGATGCCAAAAATGTCAATCACTTTATCTGAAAGCATCAGACAAAATAAAGATATCTTTTTGCTTAAACAAGCTCTTTCCTTTGAAGACTTCCAGCCTGGTCTTTGTGATGATGTGAATGACATCTCTGGGCAAAAAAATGAGAGAGTGAAAAGATGCATTTTTTTATACAGCCTGCAAACTTAAGAATTGTGCTCATGAATTGAGCTCATGAGAGGGAGCAGGTGCCATTTGGGGGATCTGTGTTAAAGATTAGATTCTGCTGCTTTCACTCACAAATAGTCTTGTTCTTTGTGTAATCCCACTCATTCCTTTGGTACTATGCCTGATGGTGAACAGTAACTTGAACAGTAACAGTGGAACCAGTCAAAGGTTAGGCTGCAGTTCTGTATGTGTGTGCCAGGATTTGGTGATAGAGCATTGATTTGCTATTTGTGCTCCAGTTCAGGAGTTGTGGAGTTGCCTATTTCTCTATTTCAGGTTAGGTATGAGAGAGGAACAGCCAAGCAGGGCTTTCTCTTTTAGAATTACTTGAGACTTATGCCAGAGCCCTTTTTTTCCTTCTTCCTCCTTTTCTTGGTCATGCAAACAGCTTTATTTATTGTGTCACCAAAACCCAAATGCCCTTGATCACATTACAGTGCATTTCTGATCTTACGGTGAGATGATGCATGTGCAACAGGTCATGTGTGTGAGGTCTTATTGCTGGACACACGTGATGGGGCATGGAAACAAATTCCTCTCTCTAACCTGTGTCGAGTGCTGGGATATATGCACATTGTTGTTGTCATTTTATGGATGCATGTGTGTTATAGGCTCAAGGGTTTTTGGAAGAAAGGATGATATGGAGTGGGCTGTGGGTTGCATGCAGCTCATATGGACAGTCCCAGGCTGCAGGCACATGGGTACCAGTGGGGCAAGGCTCTGCCCATAGTATCTAGGAGGAATTAATTCATCTTCTGACAATATTATAACTCTATCCAAAGTGGGATAGGACATGAGGGTAGTGTGTGGTAATCATTGCTGGATGTCTGCAATGCCCTCTGTCTGTTTTGTTCACCACAGGAGGGAGGAGGTAGTCATGGATCACCTTTGTCCATGAGCCTGGCAAGATATCATCTAGCGAAACACAGTTCAATGACCTTTTTTATTGCATGGCTGCGGAGGTGCATATGGACTTTTTTAAAAAAGCAAAAGCACTTCTTCAACTCCTGGGTTTTGTTTGCTTTTGAAAATCATTGTTTGTCGGCTTTGATGACCTTTCTTCAACATTGCAGCAGTATTGTGACATTACTCAGAAAACCATTTGGAAAAGCTGGAGGGACAAGTGCTCCCTGTGCCCATGCTCTGACACAGCTGCTCCTCAGGGCTTTCACCACCACTTGTAGGCCCCAGAGAAAAAGAGTTAATGGGGAGGTTTCATAATATTTTACAGCACAACAATCAATCATTGTAAACTGGCTGTTGTGTGAACCGCTTCCTCACCCAGCCTTTAATGACCTTCAGACCCACTCTGAATCACTGGTCATAAATGCTTAAGTTCCCTGGCAGGTCTTGGGCCTGTGGAGGGCCCTCAACATACCCAAGGCAGAATAACAGGGAAATATATATATACACAATATGCATACATTCTCATAAATAAATAACATTTCAAATACCAGGCATAGATCACAGGTTTGCAGAACTGTCATTAAAACTGGCTTGGTTGATGTGAAAGTCACTATGCCTTTCTAATACTAATCTGATTACCATGTGTTGCCCAATGAAATGTGTTCAGCTCAATAAATTTATGTCTTTTCACTAGAAGATTAGAAGACTTTTTTTAACCGTAATCGGTAAACTTTTTAGTGCAGCCAAGTTACTAGGTTTTCAGGGCTTCAGATTTTTGTCAAACACTCAAACATCTCAGTAGAAAGCAGAAACATGGCAAAAAAGTCCAGTTTTGTTGAAAACAACTTTTCACTGGTAAAAAGGCTAGACAAAAATCTTCACATGACTGTAAACTTTGTATAGACTATGATATAGTATATGACATTTAAACCTTAATTCACCGACACCATTCCACTGGTTGCCATCTCATGGATGCCTAGCACAAAGAAAACTACTTAGGATTATTTTCTGTCAAAGTTCTTTGCACAGACCCTGTGAGACACCTGAACATATGCTTAACATCTTGGCACAAAAGCTGTGCCATTGGTGTAGCTCATGTGCTTAGGCTAAAGCATGTGCTGGAAAAGAGAG
>JAVSBS010016315.1:0-13098 GCA_033124195.1 Coracias cyanogaster | reverse complement strand
GCAGGGTGTTGGACGAGATGATCTCCAGAGGTCCCTTCTAACCACACCATGCTGGGATTCTGTGAAATCTTGAGAACATTCAAGAAGGAGATGGCTGTCAGACAGGCAAAAGTGTCCAGAGGAGTTGTGTGGCTGGGTCTCACAATTCATCATCGTGCACCACCCATCATAAACACTCTGGATTTGTTTGCCAGCATCTGCAGAGACTGAGCGATGAAGATGAAGCTTGCTTTATTAATCTCCAAATGTTAAGTGCTAAACCTTTTTGTTTGTTTGTTTTAGGTTTGTGAAGTTTTCTATGCCCAGCATCCCTGACTTCGAAACATTATTCTCACAGGTGCAGCTTTTTATCAGCACTTGTAACGGGGAACACATCAGATATGCAACAGACACTTGTAAGTTGGGCTTCCTGTTGGAATTTATCTATTTTTTTGATAGTTTGGTATTACTGATTTTTCACTGTGTGTTTTCTTTCTTTGTTTTTTTCCTGTATTTAGTTGCTGGCCTTTGCCACCAGTTAACAAATGCCCTTGTGGAGAGAAAACAGGTGAGCAACTATCATCTTGTACAAATAATCATCTAGTCCAAATAAGCTGCCTACATCTCCAGCTCATCAAGGGGATTTTACCAGTCTCTTACTCCATAAAGATTTGCCACTAACTTCACGTTAAGTATTTTTCAGCAGCTCCTTGTTAAGTTCATTGAGAGGTAATGAACCTAAAGCAAGATTTTAAGATTTCTGTAAGGAAAACGTAAGGAAGGTAATTTTGGGGGAAAAAGAGTTGTCTGAAAACGTGCTTTCGCACACAAATGAGGAAATCTGTAGTACCAAAAGTGTTCTTCAGATGATGTGTGCGTGAGTAGGAGAGAGCTGCGAAAATTATTAGTGCTGGTGAGTCAGCGATACAAGTTTCAGTGTTATTCCCACCAGCGTTATATAATGTTCTTAATGAAATGCCTTAAAAAGTAAAGGAAAGCTGTTTAAGAAATATTTGACCGATGCTTTTGTTGCTAAGATACCGACTTCTTCAGGCCAGTTGAGTGAAGTCCAGCCTGAAATAGAAGTAGAATCTGGTCGAAGTGGAGTAAATCGAGAGCCTTGCCGTTGTGATTTGGCGAGAGTTTAGGTGGCATCATGGAGTCAAGAAGGGTTTTCTTACCGGTACAAACAACTGTATTCCTGATGAGGTTGGTTTTGTGGAGCAGGACTCGTGACTTCATTTAGCTTATCAGGAGCAGTTTTATAGCCAAGGTTAATTTTATTTTCTGAGAGACTGCAGTATCCTACAAAAAGGGAACCTCATGTTAACTATTACTTAACGGAACCTGTCAATTAGTGTTATTTTTCATTTGTAAGTGTCAACATAAGATCCAATGTGCTGCCATCTATGAGAAATTATCTGAAAGAGATGTAATTTCTGACAGCCCCTGCGAGGAATTAGCATTCTCAGACAAGCCATAGACAAGATGCAGATGAACACAAACCAGCTGACCTCAATACACGCAGATCTCTGCCAGGTAAGGGGAGCATAAGGACTTTTTATGGGAATAAAAGTTTATCAAATACCTGTCGCCCTTTGAGGAAACGCATGTTCACATATTGCAATGTAAAAATGGCTTTTAACTGTGGGGTTTTTTTTTCCGATAATAAATAAGATGGTATATTAAAATCCCTTTCTCTTAATTATAAATGTTCAGTGCGTGTCCCCAGACCTCTGGTTTGGTTGATGACTTCTGAAAGTCCTTTTCTGTGGGCTGAAAGTCAGACACAGCTTCTCTTAGGCTGTAGAAGTGTAATATCCAGAGACTGTTTGCTCAAGTTTGACAAAAGCCGTGTTTGTCTCAGTGTCTTTGGCCTGGATTTGCACTTCTGCCCTTTCTCTTGGCTCCTGGGATTTAGGGTTGGACAGGAATGTTTAGAGCAATATTTAGTGCTGCCAGCACAGTAGTCTGGACTTTCAAGCATCTTTGTCAGCCTGATTTCTTTAGAATTCAGATAATTTGTAACAGTTCATACTCGGTGACAAGGGTTTTCCAAATATCAGGATACAATGAATAATCTGTGTTACAGCGGTACTGACGCGCGCTGTTTTTTCAGTGAGATTTGTTATATTGTACCTGATTAATTCCATTTCAATGATTAATTTATGAAAACCTGATTTATTTTCTTGTAGCTCTGTTTGTTAGCAAAATGCTTTAAACCTGCCCTCCCGTATCTAGATGTGGACATGATGGATATTTGTAAAGAGAATGGGGCATATGATGCGAAGCACTTTTTATGTTACTACTACTATGGTGGGATGATATACACTGGGCTAAAGAACTTTGAAAGAGCACTCTACTTTTATGAACAGGTAACTTTAAATAAAATGGTAAGTGTAAAACATGATCCATTGACAGGCAGAAGTAACGTGTCACGAGAATGTATCATCTTTGAATTGCCAAGGAGAGCGAGAAAAGCCGTGAGTCTAACCTAAATTACAAGAAACCTCCAATTATTTCCATTCTTAACCTTCAGGATATAATTCTGCTAACAGATCTGTACTGCTGTTCATCATTCACATAGGTTTTGCGTCAGCACATTTGTGCTTCATATCAGTTTTTATGTATTACTATGAGTTTGCTGTTGGCCCTTTATGAAGGGCACAGCCTGAGTGGTACTCGGTGGTGTAGAAAGTGAAGTAGCGAGCAAGCTGGCTTTAGAGATGTTTTCCTTTAAGAAGGTCCCTACAGCCGAGTAACTATTGCCCTGTGAAACTACACAACTCAAAGGTTGATGTTAAATTTATCTCACTATAAATATTTTTCTGATGCCCGCTTGTTAGCACTAGCGCAGGCACGGTTTGCAGGCTGGCATCCAGGATTGCGTATTCCTAAAGAAAAATTAGCCCCGTGGTTTTGCTAAGATCTTTCCTCATTTTACAAGGGGAGTTACACTTCTTCAAGGCTGTTGCCGTATTTGCTGCTTTTACTTTCTCTGAAAGAAGAGAAGGCTGCAAAATTGGGAAAACTGTGCATGTGTGAGAGGGAAATGCTGTCAAATGTGCAAAAGAAACTGGTGCAGCGTTTTTCTTCTCTGTAATCAAGAGTCAGCTCTTGGGTCACTAGCAGTATCAAAGTAAACTAAAATCCCTTTTCCCCATTCTGCAGACTTCTTTCAGCATGCTTAAATATGAGATCTGATGATGTATTAACATTATCAAATATCTTTAAGGATCTGTGTAAATCCAAGTTCTGCAGGTACTGTTCCTGGTAACAAGTAGCTGCAGGTGATTTCTGGTACAACTGTAGATGTCTACGGAGGAAATAAGTTTAGATTTGACCTTAACAGGGTTATTTTAAGGTAAACATCACGGTGACATGCTACGTTTTGAGTAGCTTGTGTAGAATTTACCTTTTTAGGACATTTTTGGGTAGCTAATTTTGACAGAAGTTAGTCAAGCTTTAATGCTCAAAGGTGACTTTCATATGTCATTGTATCCTTTCTGCATGCAGCTTTTAACTGAGATTTTTGTTAGTGCAGTAGCTGCCAGGACCTATCAGTAAGTACACTGAATTTCTCTCCCATTTCTTTTTCTTGCTTAGGCAATAACTACTCCAGCCATGGCAGTCAGTCATATTATGTTGGAATCATATAAAAAGTATATTCTAGTTTCTTTGATACTACTTGGCAAAGTTCAGCAGCTACCAAAATACACTTCCCAGATAGTTGGTAGATTCATTAAGGTAAGTCTTGAGAATGCAGCTAAATAACAGAACGACAAATCTGAATTGGTAAATTATTTTGTTCTGCCCTTGTTTGATGGTACCGTTTAACATTGCAGATCACGAGAAGTAACGCCCAACGTGCCAGAGTACAACCTCTCGCTGCCTTTCTAGTGTGCGATAGCTAAAGATTGTCTGGCAACATCTGTGTTTATTACACACATTCTGTATTGCTCATATTGTCAATTTTTAAATTTGGAAAAATTTCAGGGCTGAATAGTACTTATCAATATTCTCTTCACTGATACTACACATCCCTTGATAACATTTTATGTTAGAACTCAAGCCTCGGATTTCACTTGGCTTTCAATATGCAGTGTCCTTGTAAAAGCTTTCGACTTCATTTAGTTGAAGTATGAAATACTGGATAGTTTATTCCAAAACTCCAGCTTGATAAAGAATGAAAGCTTCAGAAAAAGCTGCTGGAGTCCATAAGCATTCTGATTAGGAGGTGTAGGATGGAAGATACAACTGCGAGCAAGAGACTTCTGATCCTAAGTAAATAACACACTTTTAATTAGTTCTTCCTTAACTCTGGTTGATTCATGACCAGAATTTTAGAGTTCCAAAAAATCATCTTCTAACTTCAGATACTAATAAGCAACCTCAAACAATCGCCATTTGAAAGTAATTTAGGTGAACTAATCTTCACCCTCTGGTTCTCTGTTGTCCACGCCATGGTGCATTGTGGTCGAGGCTGGCAGTGTCTCGAGGGTAGAACAAATACAATGGATGGGCAGCTGGTGTGCTCCGTACCTTGAATTTGGCTTCCTTCGTGGGCTGGGCAGCTGATGGACTTTTTCTTGCCCTGCCACACCTAGAACTGTCATACAGAGGTCCTGGAGTGATGTTTACTAAATCTTTTGTTGCAGTAATAGAGATTTGGCGTGTGAGGATCTATCATTGCCATAAAGCCATGTATGGACATCACATATTTCTTACGAGTGGTGCTTGAGCTGCTTAAATTTACTCTTATGCCTGCGTGGCTTCTGATGTTGAAGTAGTGAATAGATTTTGTGAGGCTGGTTCCTTGAGAGTTCTCCTTTTTCTACTTGCAGCCCCTTAGCAATGCTTACCATGAATTAGCGCAAGTTTATTCAACCAATAAACCCTCGGAGCTTCGAAATCTGGTGAACAAACACAGCGAAACATTCACAAGGGATAACAATATGGGGCTGGTTAAGCAATGCTTGTCATCTCTCTACAAAAAGAATATTCAGAGGCTAACCAAGGTAAGATGCAGGGCGGTTGTTTTGCTGAGAAACTGATTATTTTATTTCTCCAAGACTGTCTGAAATTTATTCAATTCACAGCAAAATGATAATGATATCACAGAGAAAGGACTAAACCAAAGATCTGTGTCTCTGAAACAAATGAGACTAAAATGCTTTATACAGAAAACCAATTCAGTTTACTATTTATGCAGTATTTAAAAGGTGGCTTGATACGTCTGCCTTTGGAAGGGGTTTGCCCATGAGATTTTCATAAATAATCAAAAAAGGTGTGAGCGCTGCTCCCCAGTGACCTTCATCTCTATTCTTAAAATAAGAAAACTGAACTTTACAGGCTACTTCATTAGGGAAGAGTGAACGAATAGGACAGATTTTGGAAGTGTCTGAAATAAAAGGAAAACCTGAAGCAGTGGAGTGATGTGCTCCTTCAGGTGGGAGCTCAGATTAATCCTTAAAGATAATCAGGGGAAAGCCCCTTTTTTTTTTTTTAATTTAAATTTAATTTTGGCAAGTGCCAATGGTGTTTGTTGCAGTAGAACTAACTAACCTGAGAAGGAATGCAGTGCACACACCTCTTGAGGGAAATTCAAGGGATGGGCAGTCACCTTATTCATGTAAAAAGGTGAGGGAAGAGGTTGGATGTGGTCAGGACTGTCTGGGGTGAAAAGGAACGGCGGGAATGGAGCAATGAGCCCATTCGCTTGGTGTGCGTACATGGGCAGCGTAACGAGTGAGTGTCTGTGGAGGAAGAGGTGACTCCGCTCTTGCGGTGCTTTCACAAGTAATAATGTATGTTCCACTTGCTTCTTCCCATCGCACCTCAAAACCAAGACTGGGCAGCCCAGGAAGGATTGGTAGGGAAAGGTCTTAACATCTCGTTTTAACAGATTGATGCTTTCTAAATTTCAGACGTTTTTAACATTGTCATTACAAGATATGGCAAGTCGAGTGCAGTTGTCGGGGCCCCAAGAAGCAGAAAAATACGTCCTCCACATGGTAAGACGTGGGACTTGGCTAAACTGTCCTAATGGAAAAACTGATCCAAGCGTTTGGATTGGCAGTGTCCGTTCTGAATGGCTGAAGAATGGTTCTTGTTCAGGGTGAAGGAAATGCTGTCATTCTGCTGTGGCATTTAGACTGTTCTCAAAAAAATCTTAAAAGATAATGCTCCGCCTAAGACAAGGTGTGGATCATTTGTCTTTGGGAAGCTGTTAAGAAGTAAAAAGCAAACCAGCTAAAGTTGATTCCACAAGGAGTCTGTTGTGGTTACCCGAAATGCAGTTCTTAGTGATCCCTTACATTAAACCCTCTCTCATTTCAGATAGAAGATGGTGAAATCTTTGCAAGTATTAATCAGAAAGATGGTATGGTCTGTTTCCATGATAATCCTGAAAAATACAACAATCCAGCAATGCTTCATAACATTGACCAGGAGGTAAATCTTAAAAGATATTAACTGCTTTTGGAATTCCTACCGCAGAACCTTAGTCTGTAGTCAGAGAGCTGCTGGGAGAGGCCCGCAAAGGTAATTTACACATCGAGATTGAGGACGAGGAGTTATTATTTGACTGTTTCACAGTAGCGGTATTTAAAGGGTTTAGACTGATGGTCAGTGACGGTGTCGGTGCATTCCCCATTTTATCTTCTATACAGCTGGAGGTGTTTCAGTAGCCTGACTGCTTGATGTTGGTCTCTCGAATCCAGTGGATTAGAGAGATGGTTTTTAGAGTTTCAGCCTCGAGGCATCGCTTCCACTGGCTGTCAGTAACCTGCCTGTGGGTTGGGGGGGTTGACTCTCATGGGACTGTCTCTCAGTGGCCTTAAAAAAAGGATTGTTAGGGTTGTTATGGAGGAAAATAAGAGAATGAAAAATGGCCCGACGCTTTTGTTTGGGAGATAAGGGATGAGAACATTCTGACGTGCAACTTTAGTGCTGGCAAAAGTTACTGGTTTCTACGTAGCACAGCCATGAAATATCTTGAAGATCATGTACGAGCTGGACAGAGTAATCAACTTCACGTGTATTTTTAAGATGCTGAAATGTATAGAGCTTGATGAACGACTGAAAGCCATGGATCAAGAGATCACTGTGAACCCTCAGTTTGTGCAGAAGGTAATTGATTTAAGGCCTTAATGTAAGAGATTCAGTGCAACGAGTATGTGCTGCACTTACTGGGAGTACTTACAATGTTAATAACTACGTATTATTAATAATACGTGCATAAACATCATGCTCTAAAACGAAAAGGAAGTGCATCTTACTTCATATGCACTTTATTTTCCTACCTGTTAAGTTCAAAGCACTATCTGTCTCAAAGGGAAACCTTTCAAACAAATAACTCTCTCCCTTCCAGAGTATGGGCTCTCAAGAAGATGACTCAGGGACCAAACCATCCAGTTATTCTTGAAATTAATATTGCTCACCACTCCGCTTTCAAGTAAAAGCTTACGAAAGAATCACGCCTGGAATAGGGCATTGAGGAGTTCCACGAAGAGAGCAGAGAGAACGGAGCTTTGCTTTTCACCTGGACATTAAGAAAATAAAAGAACACCCTCTCAGTACTGTATAATATCAGAAATATTCTCTGCAAAGAAAAAGGAAATCTCAAAAGAAACTTCAAAGTCTGTTGTGGATTTATTTATCTTCAGATTAACATCGTTAATGCATTAAATAATCTACCTTTTGTTTTAAAGGGTTTGAATGTTGCTGTGTTTCTGTAGCAGTCCTTTTTCTCTCTTCTGCAAAACAAAAGTGTTATTCAGGGAAGAATACAAAACTAGTGTTGGTTCACTTACGAGATAATTACTGGTTCATTATTCTGTATTTAAAGTTGACTCAAAGTGCAGATTTATCCTATGTACGGTGGGGGGGAGAGGGCTGGAGTTTTCAGCAAATTCTCTACGCTATGATTTGCAGATACCTGGCGTAGCTGGCTGTTAAATGAAATAAGAACCGTGCTCTTTCCAAAAGGACGAGCCTGTGAATGATCCTTGGAAGGGCTGTAGGGAATCTGTACGTGACAGCTATATTGTTTCTAGTACAAAATATCTCCTAATAACATTGCTCTTAGATGAAAGTTATTAGACCTAAACAAAAGGCTGCTCGGAAGGCCTTGGTGTTCTGGAGGATGCTAGATATGAAGTTCTTTGCACCGAAAATTTTATGTTTTTGTTCCTATGTGGTTGGCATGAAGGTATTCAACAGGCTGATTGACTTTCCTGGGGTTTGTTTCTAAAGAAAATAATTCTCCGTGGAACACAGGATTCTATCCAGCTCTTAAAATGCAGGATTTTACTTGGAGATAACATGCTGGAATGCAATCTGGTTTTTAATTCACGATTTTAAACATAAAAACTTTGTTGTTGTTGGAAATCTTTTAAGTGCTTCACCCCCCTCAAATCAGTGGGCTCTTTAATTTTCTGTAGTTCTCATGTATCTGAAGATACTCGCTGTTCAGACACCTTTGGAACACTTCATGTCAGTGCAAATTTCCTGCTGTCAGGCATAAATAAACCTGTCATCGAGTCAGAACGCGAGAAGCTCAGCATCCAGCGCTTCCTACTTAAAACGCCTGACGAGGAGCTGCTTGCTGCTGCTATAACCTGCCAGCTTTTTCTTCAGGAGCCTAAGTGGGAGCTGAGCCTGTGTGAGTCTTGCTGCCCTGAAGCTTCTATGTGTGGAGGTCACCCATGGTTGAAAATACTCCATTTGTGCTTCCAGCGCTGATACAGAGCTCTCGGGGGTTTCACTTAAAATCGGTGTCTGAATTCTAGCAGAGCTTCTGCACCAGCTTCCTAGTAGGAGAGAGATGTCCCCAGGTTGTTGTCTAGGTGGTGACTGACCTTTTGAAAAGCGTCAATAGCAGTTTAGTGTTGAACACAGCCTAGGTCCATAGTGTTAGTAGCTCCACCGAGTACTCGTGCTTCCTATCGTAGAGACTTCCGTGGTTGAAGGCAACTGTTACACCTGACCTTAAAGCAAAATCTTGGGGTTTTTCTTGCCTTACCAGTCTTATCATTAAAGATATTTCTGAGTTTGGAAGGGTTTTTTGTTTTCCTAATTACTCCTGCAATGATTTCAACGCTTATGCAATTTTCTTCCCTCGTCCTGTGGAAGCTTTGAGTAGTAGATGAGTAACGCTGTGGGCTCACGCACGAAGCTGAATTACCGCAGCTTTTACAACCCCGTGTGGGAGTCACAGAAAGAACTAAAAATGACAAACCCCAAGCTGCCACCCATGCAGAAGCGTGGATGGATGGCCTCTCACTGCTCGCCTCCCGGGGGGAGTGTGCGGGATGCTTGGATGGGGTTGGAGAAGAACCAGAACTATCCACTTGGCAGGGGCTGAGCTTTTACACACACTAGTTGCTGGTGCGAGCGTGGATTTACCTGCTGAGCGCTGCAGGGTGGGTTTCTGTGGAACGAGGCAAACTAATACATGCGGCTGAAAAACAGCAGCTACATTCTCTTTTTTTTTTTTTTTTTTGCTAGTATAGATAAAATAAATCCGCGCTTACGTCAAAAAGATAGCTGGGTAATAGTTTCAAATGCTATATTACCGTATTTTTCTTAAGAGGGCAAATGCTTTTAAAATTAGAGAACTGCTGAGGCTCCTTTTCTGACACAGGTCGTTGCACTGTTAAACCCCGATTGCTGTCAAGAATTCAAAGTCAGGTCCCACCTGTAAAATCAGCAGATAAAGCATTCACGGAAAGTGCTTCAGGGAAGGGCTTTTAAGTAAGTTTGATAAACTCATACGCTCTGGCATCTGCATGTCTTGAGATACTGTTGACGTGAAGTCAGAGTTTTTAATGAAGTAGCTCCTTGGAACTAATTGCATGGGCTGTGCTCAGCTGAGACGCTTTGAGAACACTTGAGCTCTCTGGTTTTATTTATTTATTGCAGGGAAGGACTTTTGATCAAATAGAAGAACGCTGCGTGCTATGCTGCTCCCAGCTTGGAGCCTCGGAGGTCCCGTGGCTGGCTCTTCCCATCCTGCATGGCCACAAGATGCGTTCACGCAATACCGAGCGCTTGCTTTGATCTCTTAACTCCTCTTTTCACGCATCTTCATTAGCCAGGATAGAAAACGCAGTTCTGAAGGTAGCATCAGATGTGCAGCTACACTTGCTAGCCACAGGAGGGGTCTCTAGCTCAGTTATTAGCAGGTATTAAAATGTTTCTAAGGAGAAATGGTTGGAAGCTGTTGGTGTACAACCACTGCTGTGTACAACCAGTGCTGCCCTTGCGCCACGTGCTTTTGCGTGACTCCAGCTGCCCCCTCCTACACAACCACCCTTCTCTCTTCTCCACTACAACCGCGACCCGGTGTATGTGTTGTCGTAGGCGATCTGTATAACCTAGGAAATGTTTTCTGCATGGCCAAACCGGCTGAGGAGGTTAGTCCCGACAAGTTGTTTAAATGTACTATTGGAAAATAAAGATAACAAACGAGTCGTCCTTCTTAAGTTTGTCTTAAATGAGATAGTAGGTCTTCTGTATTTGGCTTTTTCTTAGATTTTTTTTTTTCTTTTGGAGGGGGGGGGTGTGTTTGGTTGTTGCTTCTGAGGATGTTTGATTGTGGCTGATAATTGGGGGCTGCTCGTTCTCCAGAGTTGTTCAAGCTCTGCTGGTGGCTTCTCAAGAACTTCTCCCCAAAGTACCACAAGTAGAAAGAGTCGTTCTTTTTGTACAAACCGCGTGCCTTCCTTGGGAGGTGCTGCTGCAGGTCCCTGTCTGAGGCGGGCTCTGGGGTTAGATGGGCTTTGGATCAAGCATTTTTATTCATATCTGATCTTTGTGTGGCGATAACCATCTGTCTCACTGCCCATCCCAGTATCACTTTCTTCAGAGGTCTCGTTACTGGTCCATGCGTGGCTGCTTGGAGCCAGAGGAGCGTATTGTAGTGGGGTCAGCGCTCGCTGCTCTCTCTTGGGGTTTAAATACCAGTTCTATTCAGGAGAATGATTAATGCTGTTACCTTGTGGGAGACTTGACTCCCTGTACTCAGGCTTGGGGGTTTTAAAGCTCTATAGGGGTCACCTCCAGAGGACAGGAGAGGACGGGGGTGGATGATCCGCTACTTTATTATTTTGAAGCCTGAAACGATGAATAGTTCAGATGGAACGTGGTTTATCTCTCATACGTTTTCTAGTGGTAAATAATCCCCTAATAAAACTCGATGCCCTGAAGAGAAACTGGAGAGAAGATTGTATGGGAAAGCCTTGAAGGCGGGTGCGCGCTCTCTCCCCGGGGAGGCTGTTCGCCGTGTAAAGGAACACCGGGGAGGCTGTTCGCCGTGTAAACGAACACCGGGGAGGCTGTTGGCCGCGTACACTCCGGGGAGGCCCGCTCTCCGAGCGCTCCGCGGAGCGCCTGCGCTGACCGTCCGCGCAGTTACAGGGGTTAAAGCGCAGGGCGGGTACCTGCATCGAGTGTCTCTAAGGGAAGAGTCGGGCCCAGCTGCGGTGAGCACGCCACGGCCCTGCGGGGGCACACGGGAGAGGAGCCGGGGCTCCCGCCTTAGGTCGTGACAGGTCGCGACATGGCGGGCCCCGGGTCGGCCCGGGCCAGGCCCCGCATGCGCACGGCCCCCTCCCGCTCACGTGACCCGCCGTCCGGCCCGCACCACCTCCCCAAGGGGGTGGGGGGAGCGGAGCCCGCTCCCGTTGCGGTGTCGGTGAGGAGGCCGGCGGCGGCTCGGCCCCGCTCGGTTCCTAGAACTCGGATATTATTGTCCACTCTCTGCGGCGCGACAGCGCAGCCGGGGATAGCGAGGGAAGGAAGGGGACGTCTTCTGGAGCTTCTCATCTTTCTCCCCCCCCTGTATTGAGGTAATGGGTCTGCCCAGCCCCTGTGGACAGGGCGGCCGCGGGCCGGGCCACTGCCGCGCCCGGGGGGAGCGGGGTGGCCTCGGGAGAGCGGCGGGAAGGGCTGGCTCGGTACCGCGGTGCGAACGGCCTCCGCCGCCTCCCACCCGCCTCCTCCGCCCTCTCCTCGTCGCTCTGGGTGGGCAGCCGGGGAGCTGTCCGCCGCTGTTCCCCCCTCCGCCCCCCAGGTGCCGGTAGGGATGGTACGGGCCGGTGGGTCAGGCTGTGTCAGGCGCCCGCTGACACGGGACGGGCCGGGGCGGGGGAGCCGCGGTGAGAGGGGGCCCGGTGACCGGGCACGGGCAGCCTGAGCTGGGCCGGTGTCGGAGCGGGGAGGCCGGGCCCGGGAGGGAGGGCTGGGCCGGGTGCAGCAGGCCCGGAGGAGTTCGGAGCTGGGGACGCGGAGCAGGGCCGGGCCCAACTCCTCACGGCCTGAAGCCTCTGGGCACGGGGGGAGCTGCGGCGGGCCCGGGAGAGCCCGAGGTGTCCGGACACGGGGGTCTGGTCTGTCAGGCCCCAACCTGGCCCTGTAAGGCTGGAGGTATCTGGGCACGGGGGGTGCGGTCCTGTCCTGTCCTGTTCCACCCCGGTGGGGCCTGAGGTGTCAGAGCCAGGACCCGGGCACAGGGACCGGTCAGCTCTAGTCCTGTTCCGTCAGGGCGTGAAGGGTTGGTCCTGGCTTAGGTCACCCAGTGATGGAGCTGTGCTGGTTCCTTAGGCTGAGCTTAAGGCTAGCTACTCCCAGAAAGATATCGCAGGACTTAGACCAGTCAGGCCTAAGAGATGCTTTAATATCTGCTGTGCTGATACCGTGTGTTTTCTCCCTGCAGGAGGCCTGACGCATGTGCTGAGCTCTCACTATGAACGCTATTGTTGCCCTCTGCCATTTTTGTGAGCTCCATGGTCCTCGCACCCTCTTTTGTACTGAGGTTCTACATTCACCGCTTCCCCAAGGCGCAAGCAGCGGGGACATCTCTGGGCAGAATGAGCAGGCAGAGGAGGAAGAAGGTGGCATTCAGATGAGCAGCCGAATCCGCTCGCACAGCCCGGCAGAAGGTGCCAGCGCCGACTCCAGCAGCCCAGGACCAAAGAAGTCAGACATGTGCGAGGCAAGTGTGCAGATCTGTGTGGACATCAGCAGCCTTTGGCTTAACCAAGGGGCTCTTCGGTTCTCTAATGCAAACTGTATTGTTTAAGAGAGAAAAAAAATGCAAACTGCACTCATTTTGTA
>JAVSBS010016313.1:0-27902 GCA_033124195.1 Coracias cyanogaster | reverse complement strand
GTATTTTAAAACAAGAACTGAAAAAAGGGAACATTTTAAGAGAGTCACAGAATCTGTTATAGAATCTAAATTCTAATTATTGAGAAATCTGGCATCCACTATGCATGGATGGATGGATCCACAGGGAAAAGCACACTCTTGCCTAACCTCTCATTCAGAAGTCTACAATCTGTTGGTCTGGTTTTTATTATTTTGCTTTTTAAATGCAGCATGTCAACACATTTTATCTGGAAATGTCTCAAGGTACCATTTACATGGCTTGACAAGTTTCACACAACCTAACATCGGCAAGTGTCCAGTAATGCCAAATACCAACAAGGCCTTGTTACCCAACAGAATTGTACTTACCTTACTAAAAGTTGTCAAGAACATAGAAGTAAAAGCAGTACCACAGAAAAACTAAGTGTGATGACATTTTGGTGTTCATACGAGGCACTACTATGAGAGCACTGAAAACTATGATACATTTACTGACCTAACAGTGGCATTAGGAATAAAAATGCTATAAACTAGATATAATGAACATTCAGGTCCATCTGCTACTTTGGTTCACCACAGTCAATGGTATGACTTGTACTGAGTCACATTTAATAGGTAGCATCATTACTACTGAACCTGATGTGAACACATGACAGAGGACTGAAAGGATACATTTTTCACTATCAGTTTTAGCAAATCATGTTCAAACAATCAGAGCAGAAAACTGAAAAGATATCAAGCAGAAACGTTTCCCCAACACAAAAGTCTGCTCCTTCCCCAAAAAAAGAATAAAATTAATTTTCCACTGGATTGAATTTAAATCTTGCAAAGCTACTACATTTCATATTTATTTCGGAGAAAAATCTAAGCAAAATAAAAATGCAAAAAGATGGTAGCCATTAGTAAAAAAAGACCATTTTGAGACATTTTCAACTATTGTATGGAAAATATGGAGACACTGACATTTTATTATCTAATGAAGATGAATGTTATCTAGAAACCTGAATATAAAGCAACACAGCAAGAGGGAGAGAGATACTGACTGTCTATGATATAGCCCCTTTACATGAAATAACCGATAAAAAGAAGTCAGTTAGGTAAACAAAGCCTATGAAGAAAAGAAAAGAAGAAAAGTAGGTGTTATGCACAATCATTTTACTCACCTTAATTGTGATCAATCATTTTGGACAGATATTTTTATTTACCAGAACTGGAAACAACATTTATAACCTAAGTTGTCTATAAAGAATACGTTCAAGATGGCTTTTAGTTAGCTTACAGTCCTGCTCAAGGCAATAGTTAGAGAAACTGAAGTTTCCTTCTCTGAAGTGTTTATTTTGCTTAAGATAAAAATATTTATGTTAGTAAGGTAAAATCAATACAAACCAAACTAAAACCAAACCAGGTGAAAATTATGCTAGTGCTTTTGAAATTGATACCATTTGAGGAACCCTTCAAATTTCTCAAAATAATATCATGATTAAAATCTTCAAATACATCTAAGTGATAGTAGAACTGACATTCAATTTGCAGAAGCAAATTCTTTTCCTGATTTACAGGAGCATTATGCTAATGATTTTTCACTTCTTAAAATGTAGCTCAATACGTATGATGAGGGAAAGATTCTACATTGTGGCTCCAACATGGCTAGAGATAAAAATCAGAAAGTGGAACTTGGAATAAAATCTAGTAATTCATTATAATTCACTAAGTTATTACATAATTCTGTTTCTTCTTTATAAGTGAAAAAGTAAATTCAATTTTGAAGACATGATTTTTTAGGTCTTTGCTGCATCTTAAGCAAACTATAGACACTGCAACTGTATCTGCAATAGAGATGTGTCTGCAGGTTACACTGAAGAGAAAAAAATTAAGTAAGTGTAATATTACTGCTATAGTTTCACAGACAAAATTATGTCAGAATGGCTCTTCTTAGCAGAGGATGTATGCTTCTTAAGTGATTCAGATGAACTGTAAATGTGCATGCCTGACAATTTAATTGGTATGGTATTTGGCAGTGCTTTGTGTCCAACTGAGTTTAGTATTAAACAATCCATTTTTAATTGATATCATATTACTAATTTTTTTTTTTAAATACTCCATAGCCTGTCTCAAATCTTTTTGTTAAATCTCTAATTAGTAGAACACATGTAATTCCTATTACTAGAGAAATACGGATCTTATATTCTCTATTAGAGGAATAAAGATGCTAACTGCATATAATGAAGATTCTTTTCCTCTACAGTGCATCAAATGATCACCAAGTCTTAGTTTTAGGTTTCTTTCTTCTATACACAATAGATATATGCCATCTTATTTCATAGGTTACAACTAGACGGGTCTTTGTAGTTTCAAATGAAATTTAACAGAAGCATTCGGGATCCTAAATCTTCTCTTTTTAAAGTAGGTATCGTGAGTGCAGCTGTATGAAGTAACTATATCATTTTCCAGATTACATTTCCAAAGTTCTGGTCTACAAAAATATCAATTTCTAGCCAATTTAGTCAGTTTTAACTAGAACTGCTTTGTTAGTAAGCGCACACACCAGAATAGACTTACATCAGTTATAGTGTTC
This sequence comes from Coracias cyanogaster, assembly GCA_033124195.1. Taxonomy (NCBI): domain Eukaryota; kingdom Metazoa; phylum Chordata; class Aves; order Coraciiformes; family Coraciidae; genus Coracias; species Coracias cyanogaster. Next base: position 25,348 of record JAVSBS010016313.1, on the reverse strand, counting down.
AGAGCAGTATCTGCACCAATGCTGAAATCTGAACCTGGTACATTGTTGGATACAGTTGCAGGAACCATAACCATTGGAACACAGAATTCGTCATATTTCTCTCGGGCAGCTGACAATTCCAGAAGTCCGAGGTACGCCTGGTGGGCACAGGCATTAGGTGAAAAATTAGGATGAATGAAGTAAGGGCAAAGTTGGAGTGATAAATGGAAAGGGCCACAGGGGGAGCCATTTCTACCACAGCACACTTAAGCAAGTCAAAGCATTAAGGAACCACTAAAATCTAACACACAAAAAAGAAAGCATTAACAACAGGTAAACATTTGAAAACAATAAACAGAACATTCAATTTCAAGGGAAAATATAAATTAGACATAACAAAGTGTTTTGCACAGCACAAACAAACTGCAAACCAGTTCCCCAATCTTCAGGTACTGTTAATCCTCATTTAAAATCTTCGTATTTTTGAACTAGGGCTATGCCCAACAGGTTGGAAAAGAATGGATGATTCATTCCTTATCAAGAAGTAGCATGTTCTTCTATTGGAAGTGTTGGCAAAATACTTCCCTGAATCATTATTTCAAAAATCTATTATTTTGTAAAACGAAATTAGCCTGAAATATGGAAAAAAAGAAAATACTTTGCTAGCTCAATCACAGATTTGGAAATCCACTATGCGAGAAAAAGTGGTTTAAATAAGAGATCACAGTGCAATTACTACTAAAGGTCAAGAACTTCTGGGAGTATGTTCTAAGTATTGATAATGTATAGACTGGAATTTGCACCTTTTTTAATACGAAAATACTATAACGCTATCTCACTTTATTTATCCATTTAGCACATCCTTTTTTGCAGTTACTAGTCATTGTCTTGAATGTCGACTTTCCACAGATTCAGTGGATTAGACAATACTTCTAATCCTAAACACTATTTGTGTTGTGTATCAAATATAGTTATAAACAAATGCACTTTACATGAAGATTGAGTAAAAATTAAAATGGTCTATTTGTTTTGTTAGGAATTCTACTCAGATACAATTAGACATATCAGTGTACCTCAAATCCACCAATAACCATAAGGGCGTTAATGTTGTTAGTGCGCATCTGGTCAGCAATCTTCTCCAAATATTTTGCAGGAAGAGTACTAAAAATTATTAAACCAAAATAAAAATAAAAAATATTTACAGACTGCAGTAGTAAGAATTAATTACTAAGATGAAACAGTAAACTGAGCAGGCAATGCAGTATTTTTTGATTTACATATTTATCCATACAAGTTAATTTTTCCTGACAACCAATAAGGAATCATATCAACTGTAAAAAAAAACTATAAGTTAGCATTCTTTTAAAGTGCAAGGACCCACCCCAAGAAATTTTTAAGTTGAAGTCCTGACTCATTTTCATTGTCTCTTCCAAGCTGGTAAAGTACCATAAAGATACCCAAGTTAGAATGTAACAATTAAAAAAAAGAAAAAAAAAAAAAATTGAGGACATAAACTATTCTATGGAAGGAAAAGAGTATGAAATCATACACTGGTTATATAAAATACTAGAATTCATCAGAATTGACAAAATATTGATGTTACCGTTTTGTACCAAGAATTGATCCTCCTTGTCCAGTCCAGCCTCCAACATCTCCCCAGCTGATTTCCTTTATCTTTCAATAAAAGTATAAAAAGGAAATTCTGTTAAGTAATTATCCAATTACTTCTCTTGACCATGCAGCAAACACCAGGTACTACTTAATGTAAAGCTGTTGGAACAAGTTGTTGGGCACAGACAGCGTGAAAAATCAACTTGCAAAGAAAGAAAACAGCATCAAGAGGTTAACTTAATTCCTCTTGTGTTCCTACCGATCCCTTTCCACTCAATTTGTTCTTTCTTCCTCCAGACCATGATGAACCCTGTCTCCTTGTTTCATATCATGATCCTATTTTCACATCCTCTCCTACTGAATGTGAAACACAAACATCTAAAACTAGGTCTTTGAAGTTAGTTTTCAGACCTATGGCTCCAGCTAGGTGCAGAAATCCTAAGTCTTGTATCCAGTTTTTCCTCAGTATACAAACTGATGCTTAACATTTAAAACGGGAACAGAAGAATCTAAATCACCTGAGGATAAAAAAGGCTTCCTCCCTCAAGAAGCACCACTGCACATTTTCTTATAGCAAAGAACACGGCCCTAACAACTCATCACACAGAATCAGTGATTATTCTGTCGTTATTTTGTGGAAAACCTACCACATGCTAAACACCAACCAAAATTTGAAGGTGGTAATTAACTTAAATGAATCTACAGACTTCAATAGCTGAGAAATACAGTTACAATTCGGGTTTTATATATCTCTATGAAATAAAAGAACTTACAAAATCAGTGTCCACAAGTTACGACAGAAGATAAATGAAGCAGTGGTGTGGGATGGGGTACGTATTACTATGTAACGCACACGTGTAATACTGACCTTCCCTCTAGCAAAACCTTCAAATCCATCAATGACAGCAAACATTTTATGGCCTTCAGTTATGCCAACTCTCACTGCAGCCCTCACTGCAGCATTCATTCCAGCTGCAGGGGCACCAACATTTAGAACTGCCACATTAAAATTAGTCTGCAAGAGGAAAACAATATTCAATAAGCACTTTAATTTCTACACCATGGTGAAATTGTCCATCATACACAGTTGCTAAATATTAGAATGTAGGAAAAGACATTTCAAAGGCCCTAAAACCACTCAAAATGTAAAGGTAACTAAATGTATTTCTCCACTTGCAGAACAGCACATACAAACAAGGTGAAAAAAAAGTGCTTATAAATAAGACTTTATCACCTTTTCATCTGGTTTGCAGGTTAAGTTATTCAGATTTTTATATTCTACCTTGGCTACATTCAAGAAACATAAAAAAACCCTGCGTTATTCAACCACTTTAATGTTACCAAAGCAGTCGCCTTTTGCAGAAACAGCCAGGATAGCCAAGAAAAAAGGAACTGATTCTAGCACCGCAGCAGTTAAGTGTATATCCTCACTACCATGCAAAGTGGAACAGACAACAACTTTTAAGATAAAGTATACATGTTTTCTTTTTTAGCTCTGGCATCAATCAAAGGATTGTAGAAAAACACAAATGAAACACAAGCAGCAAAATATCTGTGGGTAGCGACATGGCTGAAGCAGAGCATTCAGTAAGGCCCAGTGATCTGATCAGCTTATCCTTTTCCTCAACTCCCGTAACATGCACATTTTGTCTACATTTAATTCCCATCCAACTCCTTTTATTGAAGCACACAGAGTTGGCTAGTGTGGTCAAATCCAAGTAGTTAATAAATTACAAGCAACCTACATTTCCTTCTCATGCCATCCATCACAAAAAGATAAGGCAAAACTATTTCAGAACAAAACACAAAATTCCAAGGCAAACAGTCCTAAATTTGCATCGGTATATAATAAAAAACCAAAACAGATACCTGATCTGGCAAAGCAATGTTCAATATCCACTAAGAAATTCTGAATTTTTGATGTCCTGAAGCTTAAAAACCAAAACAACCGACAGGTAGGTGTATCTTAAGTAAGTTTGGTCTATATACTTACATTTGCTTCTGTTTAGGCAAAGTATAATTTAAACTAGAGTTATTTTATCTAGTGTTCTTGAAAGCTTCTGCTGTGACTTTTCATTTGTAACATTTCCTTCACTGTGTGAAGTTTTCCATGACATATTACATGGTAATTTTTGTCAACTAAAATGCCTACTTGTAGTAATTACTTGCTATTCGCAGAATTTCCAAACAGATGTCAGCTATTCAAATGAACTTTTCCTATTCTCAATGTAATTTTTCTCTGTAATAATATTGAGAAGATACTACTAATCATTACTCAAATATTTAATTGGAATAAAAAATTTTTAAAACCCCATTAGTAACATAATACTGCAAATGAGGTAACGAATTGTCACAAAGCACAATTAAACAAGGAACTAACAAGTGAGGTGACACAGTCACCAACGATGGTCAAAAGCAGAATTACTCAGTAAACCATGAATGAAAACAAAAAAATCCTGTCTGAAATCTGTCTGCACATAGCATTTAGTGTCGTCTACTTAATAAATCCAAACTTCCTCTTACACACAAAAACTACAAAGAAAAGAACTAACTGTCCACTGCTGTGTTATGCACAGCGACTTCTAAGATCAGGTAAATGTGATGCATCTGTTTTCACCATTATATCCCATGAATCCTGGACTTGCTCCTGTTCTTGACTAGTATTGCCCTTCAAAAGGAAGGGCTGGCATTTTTATACGTTGCATTTTCCTTCTTTATCCCAAGACTTTTAGACTTGTAATCATGACGACATCACTTTTCCTTCTCTCCACATTAAGGAACAGTGGGCATAACAGAAACTATTAGGACCAGACACTATAGCGAAGACAGAAGGAAACTGTCTAGCGGGAAATTTTCTAGGTACAATAGTATTTCACTTTAAAAAAAATGTTATTATTAAAAGTTGTGTGTTGCAACCATATTTCTGCCATTATAATGGTTAACTAATTATATAAAAACCCTATGGCATAGGTTTGAACAGAGCACTAAGGTGAGGTGATGGGGAGAGAAGAAGAAAACCACTATTTATTAGGATACCCCAAAAGCAGGGTATGCATTGCACACTGCAAAAACCCCTTACCTTTGGAAGCTCAGCATCTGGTTTTTTGTGCGACAGTAATTTGTAGGTGTTAAGGTTGTTTTCAAAGCTCCTAAGTAAATAAGATAACGTAAATAAAATAGTAAATTTTTCAACTCAGTTATTTTAAAGAAACACTGTAATTTACTTTTAAAAAGCAGGATGTAACATTAGCATCAAAGTTATTACAAATGCAGAACATGATAAAAACGGGAAATGAGAGAACACTAGAAAATACTCAATCCTGTAAGCTAATAGTGAGAAAATATAAAATAACTATATAGCTGGCAAGTTACTTTTATAGATTGAGGATATAGCATTTCATTATCAAAATGACTTCAAATACAAAACGCTCTGTTGAAATGTAAGAGTGCAGAATGTCTCCTTCCAACACTACTGGGGGAAAACTACCCCCTACTTACAAACAAGCTCAGGGGACTGGCCTCAAAATCTTGAATAAACAAACATCTGGTTGCTACCAGTCAGCTGGAGTAACACATCAGCTCTTGTCTTTGTGAATATTTAGCCTAGTATCAGTCATTAGCCTGACACAGTACTAAACTAGTTTTCTTTGTTTTGCATGTTTCTATGCAGAGAAGAACTTCAATTCTTCTATTTAAGCAATTCTTCTTCTGTCTCCTCTATTATTCTCAAATACACAAAAACATATGGATATTAAGTTATTTAAAATAAAATGTCACATGCCAGTAGAACAGCAAAGCAATTCGGCTACTCTAGAGTAAATATATGGAAGTTATTTACCATACCTTCCACGAAGCCTCACAGCCTCAACAAATCTTCCCTCATCCATGGCTTTCTGCACTTCTTGAGTCTTGAAAAAAATAAGTCATTTACTAAGTATGTTTAAGGAACACAGGAAGTTGGTTATTTAATATATTCCACTAAACAGATCATTCATCATTTCCAAAGTGGAAAAAATCAGTATCGACATTTCATTAATTTATGAGCTACCTCTTATCACAGCATAAATTACAATGGACAGGAAAAGAACAAAGTAGAAGCAGACACCTAAAGCCTTCCTGGGACAAAAGCAAATAAATAAATAAAATAAATGTATCTGTTTTGCATTTTCTTTTTTCACTTTAAGCTGAACAGTTTTAATGCAGAAACCTAACTCTTGTGTATGACATTGTAAATGGATGCAAGCATCTGAGGAATTTGTTATAAAAATAAAAACAAAATCTGAGATTAAATTTGAAAACAAATTGAACAGATATATATTTGTTTGTTGGTAGTTCACAAATAAGTAATAACACATAGACAAAACACATGAAGTTCATTATTCCCAAATGTGGGAAAGCACTGTGCACGTTCCCATCAGTGTTTTATTGACAACAGACAATTATTGCACACAGTGGTCTGTTGTGGCTAATGAATAACTGTAAACTGGCTTTTTGCCAAAAACTCACCATCTGCACACACTCCATCAAAGGCAGACGGACAGCCTGGTTTCCAGACAGGGACACAACACAAGCAGGGGTAGCTGGAGTAGCTTCTAAAAGGGCAAGCACAGCTTCGACACCCATACGACTTGCCTGAAAACAGATAATGTTTGAGCGTTCAAGCAAGCACATAAAAGCAGAAGACTTTCAATCACACAAATGGTCATGATTTCTCTGTAAATCAACTTAAAACCAAGTATTCCTTGGTAGGTGAAAACATTGTAGGCTGTTTAATATCCGCCAGTATGGACAATTGTTCTTGCAGCTTTGCTTTTTAATTCCAATAGAGACTCCTTCACATGAAGTGCTTCACTATTCTGACTCTGAACTATTCAGACAGTTAACGTGAGCTAATAAAGGGATTTGCCAAGTTAATCAGGTAAAGAACCACCCCACCCTGAAAAAAACAATCAAAACGTAGTTGTACTATAGGGTGCCATGAGTAACTATTTTAGGTTCACTCACCAAAATTCTGTCAAAAGCTGAAGGGGTTCCACCTCTTTGCACATGACCTAAGATAGTTACTCGAGTGTCAAAACCGAGCCGCTGAACCACAAGCTGCAAAGCGTTTCAAAATACAGTGGGTTTATTATCATCATTATTTTATATATGCATGTGTTAGCATTACTCTATGTGCTATAGGAATAAATTCTACATATACTATACATTAGTATGTCAACAGCAATGAACATACTATAAAAGTTAAGCCAGTCTTTAGTTTATTCCTAATCTAGAATGAAACTCCAGGTTCCTAATCTAAAGGAACATTTTATTCAATAACTGCAATGTTTTAACTACAGTTACAATGGCTTAATTATACACAGTTCTCAGCCTTATAAAAACATGTCTAAATATTATAATTAGAATACTTCAAAGAAGTTCAATTACAGTGTTATATTCTGCCAATATTTCGTCTATGTCAATCTTTCATCCTAAAAGATTCCAAGTAAAACCTCCTCAGTGAAGATTACTTTTAACTTTGACAAGGCTTTTAAAACTTGTAAAACTTTTAATAGTAAAACTATTCAATTCAGTCAGATTTTCTTTTCACTTCTTCTATTACATATCAAATCTGAAGTCACAGAAAGACCTATCTTATTAATCATCTTCAGTGAGCATGTAAGGTTAGGAGTAAGTAAGGAGAAGAAATAAGTTAGGATACCATAAAGCAGAAAAAAAGGTAGAAGTTTTTTTAGAAATCTTCTAGTCCTGGTATTTATGGTTTTTGAATGCTTTAACTGCCTGAAAATTCTAACAAGCAAGTAATGTTTCTTCCATAAATGCATAATAGCTATCTGCTGTGTGTACACTTAACACTGCTTGGTGTGTGTACACTTAATACCACTTGGTGCTCAATTTTACTCTGTGAATGAAGAGTCAGTGATTACTCTCAAACCACCAGTTATGGAAAGCAAAACTTCATAGTTTTTTATAGTAAGCCCCAGGTAAAGTCAAAGTGTCATAACTTCTTCCTGCCAATGACTATATTTCAACTTCTTTTATTATGGGACCCTTTCCAAGAAAAGCAGAATAATTTCAGCTCATTTTTTTTTCTTAATCTTGGACACCAGTGAAATTTTTGGCAAAGCAACCATTTAGAAAAAAAAGTGACAAGACTTTGTGCAAAATAGGCAGTTTTATTTCACTGTGAGATAGGCCATTATTAAATTTTTACAGAATCACAGAATGATTATGGTTGGAAAGGACCTCCAGGGTCATCAAGCCCAACCTTTGTCCTTACAAGAAATACAAAATAAAATAGGTCTATAACTACTGAATATGAACTGATTTCAGACACTATCAGTTAAGGCACCCATGAAGAAGGTGATTCGGACTGTTGTCTTATATTACAAGGAGAAAAGGTTCTCATTAATGGCCACTGAAATAATTACCCCTTAAATGGACTATGGATTCAGATGAGAAAGCATAAAAATAAAAACAGAACCATCAAACTGTGTGATAAGCCTCTTTACAGGAGCAGATTTACTTTACAGAAATGTTATTGTTCACAGCAAGCCCCATCTTAAGAACAAACCAGGATGTGTATCAGCAATGTTGACACTTACGTCCTTAACCTTCTCCGACGTTATAGGTTTGTTGTGGCAATCAATAGCTCCTTCAGCTACGATAATAATATTCAGCCTTTTCTTTCGTGCACGATTCTGTAACAGAAATAGAAGCATATTCATATAATAAAAAAAGAAATAAATTTACAGCACAATTTTATAATAAATTGCTATATATTAAGCTGCTAGTATTTGAGGAAATATTTCTTATACTTGATCACTTCAGAATTCTCACACATTGTATCTTCATACAAGTCTTTTCATTCATGAAGTGAAATGTCTTAAATTAATGAGGAAAGGTACATACACACTCATTATATAGGAATAGTTTTATGTAATCCCTAGAACAGATCATGTAATTCTTCAAAACAATCACAGAATGCAGAACAACTGTTTAAGATAAAATAATACTATCTGTGGCAACAGAAGCAAAGACTTCCTGAAAGTCCTGATCACATCTTTAAATCACAGTTTTCAAACAGACACCTGCAAAGCAGTCAGGGAATCCCAAACATAATAATAGATTACCTCTGAAAGCTTAACACACATTGAATCTTCCCATCCCTCTTCTGGTGGATATTCAGGAATAAATACCCAATCTGCACCACAGGCTAAGGCACTAACAAGAGCTAGATACCTAATAAACAAAACAAATGATTAGATATTTGTAACAAATTATTAGACATTTACAGTTCAGGTTTCTTGATCTTTCAGAATTATATCTGTATGAGACAAACCGCTGAAGACAATACATACCCACAATGTCTCCCCATAACCTCCAGAACAAATGTCCTCTGATGGCTGTAAAAAAAGGAAGTAAATTAAATGTAATACTGCAACTTAAAAATCTAGTCCATGTTCTTGAAATAAGCAGCTGTTATCAGGAAATAGCCTGTGTTTACCAAACAGAATTCATCAGCAAAACAGATGGCTGCATTAAGCAATGTATTTAAAATTATGTATCTTCCAACTACTGCTTGCTTCTAAAACATGTAAGGGCAGTTAAGAGAGACAAGGTGACCATTTACTAGAAATGTAAATGATGCAGACCCATATTACAAATACCAGTTACCTAACTTCTATTTAAAATTAAATCCTCCACTATCGTATGGCAATAGGAAATCTGGGATTTGAAACATAAACAATTGTATATTTGTTATAGTTTTCTATAATATGCACAATTTACCTTTGAGCAGTGGTCATGATGGCATCTACAACTTCAATGATTCTGTGCAATGCCGAGTCAGTACCTATGGTCATGTCAGTGCCACAGAAGTCATTGTCTATGGATCCAACCATTCCCACAATGTTAAGGTAAGCATATTTCTTAACAGCCTCTTCATCAATCTTTCCTGTGAAGATGCATACAGAGAAAGAGCTGTGAGATTCTTTTTAAACATTTTAGGCACATTGCTTAGGTGTTCTACTTTTGTAGATTAAACATATCCAAACATTAAATTATGTTTAGATATTTTAGATAACAAGGTTAGTCAAAACTACAAACAAAAGCCAATCAAACAACCAAACCACAGAGTCCTGCATAGAAATCCTTACAGTAAGGAAGGAAATAAGAGCTTTTCAGTCCATTTCAAAGCATCAACAGATTATCAAGTTTTGTAAACAACCTTAAAATTAATGGTTTGGACTCAACAGCATTCAAATTGTAGTCTAAGTGTACAACGTGCAATGAAGAAGTAAAAAGATGCAAACTGGATGTGATTATGTATGTAACAATTAAATACCAGCGTTAAACTTTTGAAGGCTTCTCTTCTGCAACACTGAAAGGCTCTGATTTCATGATTAATAAGCAAATAGAATAGAAAAGCTCCTATTCTTAGTCTGTGTCTCCCAAGACATCAGTGAAAATGCTCAATCATCCAAGAGTTCTAAAGGATCTCAAGGATGAAATACCTTAGATGTTTAAGCGTTTAAAACTAGTATCTGTGGATGGGATGGTAGTAAATATAATGCCAAATTTTTAATATGAGATTTGAGAACTATGTATCAGTGTGTTTAATGTCTATACTAGAGAAAATAGTAGAAACCATAATGAAAAATACAACATATGTCCATAAAGATAAATACAGCATTCTGAAAAAGAATCAAAATGTTTTCTATGAATGTACATCATGCATTACAAACCTTTTCTAGAGTTCCAAAGGTGGCTTAATAATCACATGAATAAGGGATATCTGGTTGACATATGCTACTTAGATTTCCAAAAAGCCATTTGTCTGTTGCCAAAGGATTTTGAGGAAACTAAGTAGCCACAGCATAAGAGAGAAGGCTTTTGCATAGAATAAATAACATGAAACAGAGGGTCAAAAGTAAGAAACAGAGTAAATGCAAGTTCTTGTATCTGAGGAAGGTAACCAATGGAGTTCTAGAGGGATCTGCGCTGTTCAACATACTCAGCAATAACCTAGAAAAGGTAATGAGCAGTAAGGTGCCAAGTTTACTGATCAGATTGAATTATTTGGACTCTAAAGGTATGGAGTGTCTGAAAAGAAATGAAGAAGACTACAAAGACACAGTGAGCAGTAAAATATCAGATGGAATTCATTGTAGATAAATGTAAACTAATACACATGAAAAATGTACCCTAACGTTACAAACAAAATAATGCTATTTTCAGTGTAATAATAATAACAATAATGCTGTTTTCATTAATAAATCAGCTTCAACGCTCAATGGCAGTAAAAAAAAAAATTAGAAAATATTAGGAAAAGAATAGAGAACAAAACAAAGATCATTATACTACTGTGTAGATCCATGGTTTGCCCTCATCTTGAATACTGGGTGCAGTTGTGGTCCTCCCCACCTCAAAAAGGACATGGTAGAACTGGAAAAGGTTCAGAGAAGGGCAACAAAGATGATCAAAGATATAGAACTTACATATAAGGAACAACTAAGCAAACTAGGACTCTTCCATCTAGAAAAAGAGATGATGAAGGGGAAGTAAGACAACTGTAAAATCTCAAGTGGCATGCAGAGAGGAAGCAGGATTGATCATTCACTGTTTGTTCTAACACAAAAATTACAGGACATCAAATGATACTAGAAGACAGTAGGATCAAAATAAAAAGAAGATTCTTCACAATCTTCATTCAGTGAAGCTGTAGAACTTGCTACACTGTTTTCAGAAAAAAAAAATTGTATGCTTTCAAGGAAACTGCATACATTCATGGAAAAGAAATTCATTAAGGACTGCTAACAGGATCTGGTTCAGGAAGTCCTGATGCATCATGAATGGCTGGAACCTATCAGAGTATTTATATATTATTAACAACATACAGCATCAACACTGCATTGTTTAGGGTTGTTCTGTTCTTTTACTTTTCCCTACATGTTTTCTTGGATGCTATCAAAGACAACTACTGGGCCGTATGCACTTTTAGCAACAGCCACTTAATGTTCTGATCTTAAACAAGCAGTGACATATAGGCGAGAAAGCATCATAATTTAGTAACAACCAAGTATGTAGCTTATTGTAGGAAAGGAATTACCATTTCAGTTTGGATAGGAGGGCAAAGGACTTTTCAAGCAGAAGGTTCAAAGTTCAGACCCTGAAAATTATTCATAATGATGGAAAAAAAACCACACAGACTGCTGCCCAGTAACTTATTTGGCTTTTCTGAACCTTTATGGTAAGGAAGGAAGGATGTATAGAAATAAAAAAACTATTACTTTATGAAGAACCAAGTAGTTTCCTAGAATGTATGCATCTGATTATTGAACAAGAAATATCCCCTGGATATAGGTTGTGTATGTATAAATAGTACATCTAACTTTCCTGGAGATGGGACTAGAAGTCTAGAGGGCCTAAATGCAAACTTACCTTTCTGTGCCAGTTCTTCTAGAAGTCCACTCCATTCTTCACGGAACAGATTGGCACCAGTTAAGCTACCATCTCCGCCAATCACACACAGATTAGTGATTCCTCTCTGAACCAAGTTGTAGGCTGCCTGCAGGCGGCCCTCCCGGGTACGAAAGGATTTGCAGCGTGCACTACCAATAACTGTACCTCCCTAGAAAAAGAAAGTATAACAATTTAAAGTTACAATCCAGTATTTTGTATTTTTTTAAGATTAATTGCGTATGGTTGTTTTGTAGCAAAATCTCCATCTTTAAATTTTACAGTGAGTACTGAAAACCAAAGAATTACCAAACCTGTGGGAAATTAAGTTCTTAAAAGCAGATACACACACCAGGGAAAAGGAAAAAAAACCACTCAAAAATGGCTGATAAAGAGCTACTATTGAAGGAAAATGTTAAATGAATTGGGATTAATTTTAGTGGCATTACAATAAACTAGTTATTACTTATACACGATGACAGTAGTAAAAGTGATATGATACTATATGTTTAAGTATTTAGGCGAATTAGATTAATTGAAAGTGTGACATTTTTTCCCTAATATAATTAAATATGTAAACAAGAATAGAAAAGATGCATCTCTAAAGCTCAAAATTAGCATTTATTGTCATTTCACAGAACTATGGATAGAACTGCATCCACATTTAGCGCCTTGTAGATCAGACTAATGCTAAATTTTCTGTTTCAGTAATTAACTTCTGTATTTACTACTATGATTTAAAGAACGTATAGAAGTCATTATTTTCAAAAAAGAGTGAAGTGCCCTGCCACTGAAAATTTTGGGGCATCTTGCTGAAAACAAGTTACTTACACATCTTCTGAGTTTCTGTTCTTCAATCACCCAAAACCCTAATTTTTACCTTATTTTTTGGCACAGTAAAAAGTTAATTAAGACTGCAAAAACTTTTCTTTTCCTGCAAACAAATCTAGAGGTGATTACTGCACTTCTGCACAAACAACTTTTACCTATAAATCATCAATCATGCCAATCTAAATTTGAGCTTCATATCCATAGAGGCTGTTCAGATTAAACAGAAATATATGTTGGGCTGAAAAACCTTTTATGAAAACAACTAAACGCATTCTTCAAGGCACATCCTCAGCTTCACTGATGGTCTGTTGAATTCCTAGCAATCAAGCTCAGAAAGGTGTTTTTCATAAAGTATGTATGCTATACACATGTATAGGATGCCTACATCTTGCTCCTGCCTATGCTCCTGTGTGGCTTGGCCATGACATACAAATTGTTTCTTAATCGTAAGATGTGTCTGGATGATGCTCCTCGTTATATGGTTTAGTTACAGGTAGTCCTCCTAGGAGCAGGAAGTTGGACCCGATGATCCCTATGGGAGATATTCTATGATTTTATGATTACTGATTCTACAAGATAGACAGAGAAAAAAAAATCAACCAAAAAACAAAACACATGTGGACAAAACATTTTCTGGTATTTGTTTGTTTAAAAAAAAAAAATAAAAAAATCTATTTTTCTCTTTTGTAACTGCTTTATGTTTATGATACTAGCTTTACAAAAAGCTCCAAAGAAACCCACGCTTCTCCTGGAGGTAGTTTTCAGAAAGCTTGGCAAGCAGTAAGGCCTCTTCACCAAACATAGCATCTGCTCTGGAAGAGGTAACAACGTTACCATGCTGAGGAAAAGCGTAAGGAGATCCAAAGAGCCACCTTGCACAACGTTGTAATATGAATGTACAAAGTCACTAGTATTCTCTGAGCTCTGAAGAACTGTACTGTAATTATACCCACTACTATAATTCTAAATCAACTTACACAGAAAGCCAACAGGGTTTCGCAAGAAAACACTGGCCTTACGAAACTGTTGTTTCATATTTTGGCCCTATAATGTCTTTTCCATTAAATACAGGCTTGCCAATATGGCCTAAGGAGGCTCATGACACGTAATGTTGAAAAACTATGACAAAGGTTTTCAAGATTATTTCTGTGCACCAAGTACAAAACTACATAAAGATCATTAGAAAGTGTTAAACATCCAGACTGTAGCAATCAGGCTCTGCTAAAAGTGGTTTGAATCCCTAATTACTGTGGTTGCCTGGACCTAGAATTTTGCTTCCCTGTTTAAAAAGAGAGGGTTTGGGTCTCGCCCTCACCCTGTAAAACTTACCACTTGCAGGATACTCGAAACACTTTCCCATGAAACTTCTACAATATTATCACCTCCATCAACCATTCCCTGGTAACCCTGAAAGAGAAAAACCAGAAGTTAGATTAGAAAAACTGTATAACACTTCCTCTGCAGTAATACTCACCTTGTATATCTTAATGAAACTTTAAGTAATTAAAAACATTGAATAAAAAATACTCAATTTAAAATGAAACAACATTCAAGCAGGTAACACAGTAGAGTGAAATAAAGCCAAACAAACCTAATCTTTGGATAGGCTCCAAAGACAACTTCAAGATAAAGTAATACTTACACAGATTACACACTTTATAAACTAGTTTCATACGGCAATGTATTTCTTTCTTGGGAATAAAAATTGTTATTTTTTAAAAACTACAAACATGGAAGAACTTTGATAAGCATGATAAAATGTGCTTCCTAAAAATATAACCTCAGTCTGAGGTCATGACCGGGGTCGGGGGGGGGGGGGGTGGGGGAGATTAAAAATCTATCTTTGTAACACTGTGGAAACTTTTTGCCCCCAAGGTAAGCATAAGCAAAACAAAATAAAGAGCAACAACCAAAATTTTTTTTATAAATGAAGAAGAAATCAGGTCACATAATCTCCATTCTTTTTTGAAGCCAGTTACACAATAAATAGATGAAATAAATTTAGTGGAGAAACACAATTTTTAGAGATGCCTTTAAGAAATCCTTAATACCTAAACTCAAATCACCTTCAGAAAACAATGAAAACTGTAATATGGAAAGAACTACACCTGGCTGAAAGAAGGAAAACTATCCAGTGAGCAGCTGAAGGGTTTTGTTATGTCTGGCTTTAGTAACTCTCTCCATAAATACTAGCAGAAAGATAGTGACAATTACCCATTCTTTAGGGGAAAAAAAAAAAAAAAATACAGAAAAGTTCTAACCTGGAAAACCTGATACTGATACCAGAATAAAACTGGAATTACCATCCACCTTTTTGACATTTATTTCAAACCAAAGGGAAAAAAAAACATGCTAGGTTAAAGAAAACAAACAAAAAACCACTAAACAAAAATAAACATGACAATATTTGTGTCTTTAGGTTAGGAGTATACATGGATAATCATGCTGAGGAACAGTTAACTTTCTATATGCAGCTCTTGCAAGACTCTACGTATTTAGTTTTAGGGTTCTCAACAACAAATCATGTGGAACTAGAACAGAAAGGAGTTTAGAAGACAGCAAAACTGACATTATAAACTGGACACACCTGCTTTGGCATGATCCAGAATATATGTACAGTTTCTCCAGTAAAGCAGTAACTTGGAAATGTGCTAAGCCTACACTGGCTTTAAAAAGCCATACATATTACATGAATACTTTATCAAACTTGGGAGTCCTTCACTAGCGTGACAGGATAAGAATATAAAGATAACCTGGACCTAGCAGAAGTTACTCAAATTACACTTTCTAGGATTCTAGTACAGTTTCCAAGGGGAAAGCGTAAAAATTGCAGCTCAGTGAGACTTGACTAATGAATTTACATATAAGATGATTGTGTAATAGTAAAGAAACAGCTACATGGAAAACTACCTATATCTAATGTCTGTCATTCAACAGATCTTTTCAGTATTTTGTACACTCTCCAAATAACTTTGATATGCATCTAATGTATACACACACTGTCTTACATACTAATGCATAAACATAACTTGAAGCCAAAACATTATTTGCACAATTCCTTCACAATAACAGTAAGTTGGAAAAGAAATAATGCTTAATCTACATTATAAAATTAAAAAAAAAAAAGAAGTCTTTCTCAAAGTGCAAAGATCTTCAGACAGAAACATTCCAGCAGATCCAGCTGAGCTTGATGAAGGCTAATAAATGACTACGTTCACTTATTACAGGTTCGCTGGTTTGTGTTCTTTTGAAGCAAGGAATACGATGTTCCTTACATCACTCAGTAATGGACTGAAAGCTTTTCCTATCAGTGCTCCTAAAGGCAACTACAATGATAGAAACATTCACAGGCAACAAATCCTGAAAGAACAGTGTGATGTTGCACCCTAACTCAGTTTCTAACACTGACTATAGTAAGCTGCACTACAAGCCAATAAAAAAAAAATATATATTTCACATATTTGCTCCAAACATTCATCTTCCATTTTTACTTGAGAGGAAAAAGAGTGCATTCAGTAAAGTACTATATACAGTAAATATATACACAATAATAAACATATCATGAGACTTATGGATGAAAATTCCCAATTTGTATTTTATTAATGGATCTAAAACAAAGGAAAAGCAAATGGACAAATTACAATTTAAAACTGTAAGACCTGAAACACCTTACAGCCAGGCTAAGGATGAGCTATGACCCACTCCTGTACCACGCATCTTTAAAGTAGAAAGAACTCATGCATTCTGATCAGGGACACACATGGGTTCTGCTTTCTTAGCGTACACAAACAAGAACAGGGACTGTGTTAACAATTCCTCCCACTACAAGGTAAGGACAGGGTGCTTTTGGAATAGGCCTGATCCATTTTAATAGTTACAATAGCTTTTCCTAACTCAGTTTTGCTTGCCAAGTACTGTATGCAAGCTAGTTATGTACAAGGTAGTTAGAACGTCCACGCTGTTCTTCCATACCATTAAGATATACAAAAGCCATAGAATTAAAACAGCTTTCTAGAAGACCTATGTGGAAAAAAGATGACTAATATAATTGAAATACTAATAACGATCATGATTTCCATATATCATTTTAGTCATTTAAAGATTTGATGCTAACTTGTGGACTGGGCAAGCCATTTTAACGGTAGAATTGAAGTTGAAATATTTTATCAAATAGTTCAACATGGTTACAATTATCCAATTACTGGCAGATGTGGATACAGACCAAACAATAAGAGGGAGTGAACCTGTTGATTTTTTTACAATTTAAAAAATCTTACTTGGATTTTAAAAATAGCAGCTTGGGTACTAAGACAGTAAAAATACGGGGCAAGAATGGAAAAAAGTAAACTGTCTAAAACAGAGCAAGCACTATATTTAAAGATCAACCCCATTCTATGCTTATTCTTTCCTCTATCCTATTCAAAGATAAATAAGATGAAATCTGTGGATCCTATGTTCACGGGATACATACATACACACTGTAACTCCTGGAGAGAGCGGCAGAGACAGCAAACCTTGCTTCCAGTCTTACATCTGAAAACAAAAGCTTTTGAACAAGCCATCTTCTGATATGTTACATGCGAGACATTTTGGGCTTTAACAGTTATTTAAGTTTACTCACTGGGCATTTTTAGCTATTGCTTGACAACGTAAAATACTAGCATCACTGAGTTCACAAACCACCACATAAAAGACATGAAGTTTTCCTCACAGAAATCCATGACTGCCGTACCATTGCATTTCCAATGCTGGCCTCTTGAGAAAAAGACTCTTAATCAAGATGAAGAATCTAAAAGTTCCATAGCTTAGTAGTAAGAGAATGCATCCAGTGGGAACTATGTGCTTCAATCCTGGAAAAAGGGCAGGTTATTTGTATAAATATTTAAGACCTCGGTTTCTAAAAATGAACTGCCATAAATAAGAGGCATCACTTTTTCTTTTCATCCTCAATTAAAAAGAAAAATAAACAAAACCAACTTAAATCACTTCTGATTACTGAAAAAATTTAAACTAGCCTCCTAGAGTAGCCTGGTACTTTTGTACGTACTTCATCTCCTTGATTTTCACAGCATGAGTGAAATCAGTCCATGGGTATTCAAATTTTAATTCAGATTGAGGTAGATTTGAGGAATAACGTGATGCTAGTCAGTAAGAATGACTACAGACTGTTTATACACTAAAATTATATACTAGAAGAGGTTGACATGAATAAAATTTGAAATTGGGTCAATTGTATAGAGTAAGCATCGTTTCCATTAATTCATTGTGAAATTTCTGAATGTGCTAATTGCAATGAATTATGATACACTGGGATTTTAAAATTTTATAGCTATAAAATTATATTGTGTATTAATTAGAGAAATTATATACAGCAATAATAAATTCTAGTTTTTATATAAACTATTTTATAGTTTTAATTTTCACGAGTTTCTTTTTAAAAAATTTTTTGGGAATCAAAGTGTGTTCAAATAGCCCAGGAATTCCAATATCTAACCATTTCTGTGTTTAGGCTTTGGTAAATCTAACCTAAAAAGGCTGGAAAATTATCTAGTTCACTGCCAATCTTTTTTTCATTTATCTTGGTACTCTCTCGCTTATCACAAAACAAAGCAAAATGAAGTTAGGAAGCAAAAGGAAAATAGAATTATTTTTTTACTTAAAACATGGAGCTAGTTTTGCCACAACTGTAGAAGAGGATTTCACAGTGCAGAAAAAGTTCTTATGACAGAGAAAGTTACAGGAGAAAAAAAAGTGTATGACAATAGAAGAAAGGAGGCTTCAAATGGCTGAGACCTTAAACTCCACTTTTGGCTCCAAATAAGAAAACATTTTTCACCTTTTGCATGTTGCCACTTCAGGTTTTTCTTCACTTTTTCAGAGCACCTTTAATACAAGTATCACTTTACCTTGACATATGTGTGTCTGCTTAAAATGGCTACTCAAGATGTAGGCTAAAAATATACTATTCTCATTGCTTAACAAACGAAACTCTGCATTTGATAAAACTGCAATTTAAAAAGAACCTTATTAAAAATATTAAATAACTTCAAGTATATACAAAACCACAACTCTGTACACAAAGGCTTATAATACAGATCATTAGTGACCAGTCTCACCCTAAGATTTTTACCTTCCGCTAGACTTGTCACCTGCATCTCTTTCCTATTTCAAACTGCTGAAATTAAATAGCCGTTTCATTTCAAAGCTTGCAACAGTGATTCTCTGAAGTACTTACATGCCTTGTGAGAGAAAACTGACTTCATGTTTTAATTAACACAGTCAAGCAGGAAAAAAGCTTAGCATTCACTGCTTTCCGAAACATTGAACTGAATGGACTAATCTAGAAGCAAAGATCTTTCAAAGCTACTGTCCACACTTACAGTCAAATGCGCATTTTCTCCCAGACCACGCTGTTACAATGAAGACAGAATGGCAATATAAAATGGAAACTCACAACTCCACATTTACTTGCTCTTTACAATTGATTTTCGTTCAAAAATCTCTCTTACTTCACACTGGCAAACTCTAGCAATTAACAGAGGGAAACAATGACTTAAATAGTGCAATTTTGCCAAGTTCAGAAAAACAGAAATACCTAAATTTATCTGGAAATTTACCATTGAATACACTCTGTGATAAACAAGTTTTCTAAACATGCCAAAAGTTGACATACAAAAAGATGAACTATAAAAACAGAAATTAAGTTAAATATAACTACAAAAAAAAAAAATCCAAGTCCTGGCCTTTAAAGACAACCAAAAATCCCTCGTTATTTCCACACAGTATCTGACCCATTTCAGCAAGCCTGCAAAACAGCTGACCACTGAAGGAATTCTAGAGATCTGCCATGTAATTAGCACACACTAAGTATTCAGAGCTACTTGCTGTAGCACTGTAGTACAAAAGAATTTTGCAGCACAGTGCTCTCCTTATTTGCATTTCAATATACTTCACATCTCTTTAGGAAATGAACTATAGGAATAAGTAGACAATGAAAGAAAAGACATAAACAGCTAGTTTTTAAAGCTAAATTCTGTATTTTTACTGTGCAAAACTAAAGTCGAAGTACTTTCCTAGCACTTCTGTGAATTCTAGTACTCTGCTTTTTTATATTAAACATTACATTTTGCTAGGAATAATGCCTACCAAGTTTTGCCCCATATCAAATGCTTATTATGATTTGTAATCACCTCAAACTTCTAAGGAGTTGTATAGGAATTCCAGCGTGAATAAGAATGATTTCTTGCTAAATATATTTACTGCGTTGTTTAATCCGCAAATTTTATTAAAACTGAAAGCACCCTTCAGGCAGAAGTCTAACTTTAACTTAGTCTTCCAGTAAGACATACACATATAGTATTATTTTAGCATTTAAACTTGTCTCATCACTGTTTCATTATTAAATAATTGTTACAGGAGTTAACAACCTTCATGTACATGCAGTCCTAAGCTTCAACCACAAAATTCGGTTGTCTACAGATGGGGCAGGGTATTCAGTGGGGTCCTTTCTGTTTGTTGGCTGGAGTGTTTTCATTTAAAACTTTCTACCTATAAGCCAGGAAAGATGGCACCAGCTTGACAGTACCCTTGATCAAAACCATGTTGTGTAGTTTGTGAAACATGGGTGACAGCACATCCTTATCATACGCCAGGAAAATGGACTGGGAGAAAGCCAAAGGGGTATGAAATAGTAGTTTATAAATACCTTCCTCAACCTAATTAAAGTGCAATTTTTGGGGCCAAACATCTAGCAGGTACACAAATACATAGCTGACTGCTGGGTGACAACCATCTCTGGTTTACTTAGTATTTTCAAGCTTCTGGTGGCACATGAAGAACTCCATAGTTTACCACATACTGTGTAAAAAGTAGTTTCCACAAAACAAACAAACAAACAAACCAAAACCACCAGAATCCCAGAATTGTTAGGGTTGGAAGGGACCTTAAAGATCAACTACTTCCAAACCCCCTGGCATGGGAAGGGACATCTTCCACTATATCAGGTTATTCAAATATGAAATAAAATATTGATAGGATGAAAGAGAATGACATCTATGACATTTTTTAATTTATACTATTCAGTCTCCATGAGGTTTCCATAAAAACTCAAACATAGTCAGAAGACAAATACAGAACGAATAAAACAAAAACTAACCTCATAAACAAAATACACTTTGGCTTTTACATAGATTCCCATGCGTACTACTGCGCGCACAGCAGCATTCATACCTGGGAAGAAAAAGAAAAATTACATTGTTATATATTATCCAATATTTCTGTGTGCTATAAATTTTCAGTCTCTTAAAAAAAAGGAAACATTAATTCATTCCTAAAGAAAGACAGTGATCAGCATCTATTAACACAGAAATTTGCTTAATGACAGTGCAGTCAGCCCATGCATATGAAGGGTGCAAAACTATTTGCCTTGTTACAATAATTATGCAGATGTCAGTATGTCTGTTAATCAGAGATTAAATTGCTGCTGATTGTAAAACAGCATTGTAAAAGTAGCAGCTACTAAAGCAGAAACAGAAAGCAAATTCATTTCATAATAATAATTAATTTTCTATCTGGAATGTAAAACATTCAGCCAGTTAAAATTTGGCTTCTTCAAAGGAGAAATTATATTGTAACAGTTCTTTTCCCTCCCTCCCTTCCAAGTAACACAGGTGTATGCACAGTATCTGGAGAGGTGCACAGCCAAAGCTCCTGACATGGAGGAGTGCCCACTTAAAAAGACAGAGTAGCAGTTAATTAACACAAGAAATGCTGCATGGACTCATTTGACAGAAAAGTGCCTAAATGCCACTTTGCTTCCTGGGATTGCAAGTTCACATTTGAATTCTCTGCTCACAGACATTTCATAAATGATACTTATATAAAATTTTCAATTTCAGCCTATTTGTCAAACACTTAATCTCCTGAGCAACGAACAATGAAAGCTCCAGCGGTCCACCCAACAGAGGTCAAATGAATTTCTGCCATAACCCATCCCTTCACATTCAGCGTTATCTTATGCATTACTCAGGAAGTTTCCAAAAGTAGTAAACTAATTACTTCCATACCACTTGAACAGATGCAAGAGATTATGTAAAGCATGAGGACAGAACTAGTAGTTAGGCTGCACTGAGAGAAACAGTTTTGGCATATCAGTTGAAAAGTGATGCCAGAAATGTGATAATCCAAAATACTGGGCACTAGTTCTCCAAATCTGTTACAACTAATATCAAAAACCACAATGTAGTGGGTCAGCTCAGCTGTTTGACACAGGTGTTAAGTGTTCACCTATCTGGAGATCTAAAAAGTTGGTGACTAGAATATATAAACCAACAACACAACAAGCTATAAAGATCTATTCCTACAATATCCATCGTTATTGGAAAAAATACTGAGCTATAAAAGCTTACCTGTCTGAATAAAGAATGAGACTGAGGTTTTCTGAAAGATCCATTACTAAGGAACATACCAGAAAGTCCCTCAAGTTGCCCAATACAAAACAAAAAAATAAAGTTTGCCAAAATAAAAGTTGCTTTGTTGTTCATATAGTTGTCACTTAGCTTGAAGATTAAAATAATGAGTAACAGTGTCTTCACATCAATTATGTGTTAGGAAATAACAGCAAGAATTCTATCAGCCAGAGTCAGCCTTGTGGCAGAACTGGAAAAAGTTCTCAAATGCCAAGACAGCTAAAAGTACAGCTTTGAACAGGGAACTGGATGATGCCAAAGAAAAGCAGAGAATCTCATCTGACAGGCTGTGCTAAAAAGAAAGTTAGCATGCTAAGTCTCAGGTCAAAACAGATCTACTACACAGAGCAAAGTTGTCTCCTCAGTGAAACAGTTTTCCTTACAAAAAGAACATGCCCACCCCCTCACACACAATGTCCCCTAGAAAGAGGAGACAAAGACTTTTAATTTTATACACCCAACAGATCTTCACAGCACTGCCATTTTCCACAAACAGGGAAGACATCAGCACAAGGTACTCCAATCATCAAACACCACAGCTTGCTTCTATTAATGTACATCATGTTGTGTGGGAGGTAGGTTTTAGGGGGTTTTTTTGTTGTTGGCTGGTAGGAAGGTTTTTTGGAACTTCAGGTTGTTAGGTTTTTTTTTTGGGGGGTTGTTATTGTTGTTTGTGGTGGAGTGTTTTTAGAGATAAGAACAACTTTTAATATTATCCATTTGGCTGCAGAATTGTGGAAGAGTGGCTAAAATGTTCATTTCCTGAAGGGGAAAAGTTCACCCTCACCAGGTGAGGACTACTCAGAACCTTCTGGTTTAAGAACCTTCTGGTTTTAAGGTTCAGCTTTGTCACCTCTCGCATTTGGCACCTGAGAAGGAATACTGAGATTGTTTCAGGTATCTAACATGTTCAGACTCTGGCGCCTGATTCAACAGTAGTCTCTGTATTCCAAGTATCTAATTAGAATAAAGAAAAAGCACCTGTAATCCAAACATGTTAAAGCAGAATCATTTTGTCAGCAAAAATAAACATTTAATAAAATAGGTAGACATTAAATATAAACATTCAAATGTCAACCAAAGATACGTATTTGTCTGTTACCTGTTTCTGCTTTACTGGTCATGTATCCTAGCTTTTTATCCCTACCATGCACCTCTCTTCAACAGTGTACGTTAAAGGAGGGTAGTAACTCTGTTCTCACTATAAATTATCCAGATCTGCCGTAACTTTGTTATGTAAAAATTAGCCTACAAATGTCATTTGGCTTAACATTCATACTTATAAAACAGAGTAGAATATAAAACCATTTAGTTCTCAAAATGACAAATCCATTAATTCTTACCATGTGAACACATTCATAACACAGGCACATACTTTCTTAGTGAGTACTTTCCAGTTTTCATGTGTCCTACATGAGAAATTGGTAAAATTCATAATTTATCTACTGCAAGAAAGGGCAAAAGCCCAGGAAAAAAAAAAAAAAAAAAAAAATCACAAATTTCAAACAGAGAGCATCTTCTCAGTACCACCACTGTAACTCTGTAAGTTTATTTTGTTTAAGTTTTGTTGTTATTGGGGGCCGTGTATTTTACCTATACAGAGATAAAATATACTTGGGTGTTTCTTTAGGAGCTTGCCAGTAAGTGGTTTACATTTCAGAAAGGCTGAAGACTGAGGGATGTAATGATTCGCTATCTACAAAATACAGTTAAAATATCGAAGCTTTGAATCGCCACATGTTGGCTAAATCTGAATACACTGCTTACAGTGATTCAAATATGTAAATACACAGAATTTCATGAAGGCTCTGTAAAACTTGTCTAACAAAATGCTGTATTTGGTTATTTGCAGAGTCTTAACAATAGTATTTGTGAATTACCATAATAACTATGAAATGTAATTATATGTTTATTACTGAAAAAGATGTATGGGGTTAAACACGGATTTAGTCCTGAATAATAAACATAGCCTGATAAACATACAGGATTAGAACAGCAGCTTCAAAAGGAAGTCACAAGTACAACCAGTATTTTTAAAATTTTTTTACAATGTAAGAATTATTTTAAATCTTTCTGAATTACCACGTGCTTTTGCATTAAAGCCTTTCATAGAGGAAAATATTTTGCTCTTTTGGACACAGCAAAGATTAAGTAATCTGTAACTACTTACATGGCTTCACATAATGTCTGAAATTAAGAGTTGATAATTTACTGTCCTTGACATTGTCTATTCAACAGCTTTTAAAGGTAATAATTTTCTTTAGCAGGGTTACAAACAGCACTGCAGAACTCTATTTTAAAGGCACTTCCTTCCCCCAAAAGGGTATTCCTCTCTCATGCCTACCTCCTGTTCTACAGACATATGCATCAATACAACAGAGGAGTTTGTGTAAAATTAAAACACTATTTTGAGTTTAAGCCAAGTTCTCCTCACTCTAGTCTGTTAGACTGGCCTTTAAACAAATAACTATAATATTAACCATATAAAAGAAACATTAAAACTATGCATCTTGGACAAGCATCACCAAATACTTAAGTACCACCAGTTTGAAACATAAACATTGGCTTTAATACTTGTTTAATGACTTAGCACCTTGGCACCGTTTAAGTGCCACCCTGAATGATTCAAACTACAGCAAAACACAGAAAATAAGGGAAATGTCTAAACATAACCAAACAAAGACTCTATTCAACTATGCAAATGAATGTATCAGTAATGATGTAGGAGACTATGCCCATCAAAAGGAAAGATGAGAAGTAGTAGTCAAATACAAGAACTGAACAAATCATTAAGAAAACAACTTCGGTATATTCCCTTTACTTTTAACTATATTACAGATTTTATTGCATATAATCACAATAATGATTCTAGATACCTGGAAAAAATACTATACAACTTTTCTAGAGTGCTCAAGCATTGGAACAGGCTGCCTGAGGGATTCCATGATGCTATGATAGCTTTTAGGATTCTGTGATGGCTTCTATGTTGCATTGTAGAA
>JAVSBS010016312.1:0-62811 GCA_033124195.1 Coracias cyanogaster | reverse complement strand
GCAGTGGTGGAGTCCCCATCCCTGGAGGGGTTTCCAAGCCATGGAGATGTGGTGCTGAGGGCCATGGGTTAGTGGTGGGGGAACGGTTGGACTCGATCTTCCAACCAGAATGATTCCATGATTTTACAAGAGTCACAGCAGCAGCTTCCTGTTTGTGGCAGCCTGTGGGCAGAGGAGCAGCTGGCAATGTCCACAGTGGCATTTGAAAAGGGGAATAAAAAGTTCCCCCCTTTTCTGCATTCCTGAATGGATTTTTGGGCAGCATGTCGTGTTCAACATACCGTTGACAGGACACAAGGAAGATTTACTGTGTCTGACTTGAGGAGAAAGCTAGAGAAAATGATAGCCCTTAGACTCAGTCCTTTGCACCTTTGCTTATAAATCATGTCGGTCTTCTGGGCTCTCCTGAAGTGAAAGAAGGACAGAGAGGGGGAAGGAGTTGCTGTTGTGGGATTTTTCCTTTTCCCACCCTCTTCTGTACGCTTGTGATAAACCAGCGGACGTTCCCAGGCTTGGAGGGATGGATTTGCATGCTTCATCCCGCTGTGTCAGGTATTCCTGTATGTTCCTCTTGCATGGATAACCTGGCAGCTGCTCTGCCTATTTGCTTACATGGAAATGGGACTTTCTGGGGGCTGGAGGCAAGTCCTTCCATGGAGCCTTTCCCGGGAGGGCGCAGGCACGCCCTGGAGAAGAAGACTGTTGGTGCCTCCCTGCTGGTGCTGGGGGCTCTCCTCTGGCTGAAGGGGATTGTCCTCAGTCTGTGGTGGGTTCAACCCTGGCGTAAAGGACTTTAGGGGCTCTACAAGGCGAGCTGGCGTAGCTGCTGGTCTTGAAACGTAGGGGTAAGATGAAAGGCACAATTCAACACTAATTAGAAGAAAGCGATCTTTGCTAATGGTAACTGCTCGTGATACAAAATGTGATGTGCACTCAGTGCTGTGCAGTAAGCAAGAAATGGCTTCTCTGATCTGCTGTGGGATTTGTCAGTGGTCTGATGAAAAATGAAGGACACCGGACTGCGAGTCCGCTCTGCTCATCAGGCTGGGGTGTGTTATTAATGGCTGTAATTGCCTGATGAATCTAACGCTGTCTGTAGGATAATTGCACTTTATGGCAGCTTATAATTGTTGCTGTTAATGAGGAGACAAGATTTGTGACAGCACAGTCTGGATTCTGATGTCACCCTTTGTTGTTGCTGTTTTTCTTTTTCCTAACCCATTTTCACCACCCTCCCCCCAGGAATTCATAACAGGGCCTGTGCCAGAGCAACTGGACGGGGCTGGGGCTCTTGGGTGCTCCAGGGCTCCTCGGGACCGGCCCTGGCGCGTGTTTATCCTCCTCTCAGAGCCCACCAGTGATACCTTTGCTGCCTGCCCAGGCAGTCTGTCCTAGCACCTTGCTCTCCCTGTGTGTGACACATCACCCTTGCAGTCACTGAAGCTTAGACCTTCTTGTCCCAGCCCCAGTGAGCAGTGAGAACACTTCTGCCTTGCTACAGATATCTCAGGAAAGTCAATATTATCTTTCCTGTGCTCGGCTTCTTGAGTAGTAGAGGAACAAATGGATAAGCAAAGCCTTTGAGAAGATCAGCCTGGTGTGAGTAGTAGGTTTGTGGATGAAAACACATCTGTAAATACTGTGAAATCGAGTCGTTTCTTCCTCACTGCCAGCCCTTACTTGGGCAAGCTTGGTCAACGTTTTGAGCAAATTTAAAAGGAAGTTTCTCTGTAGAAAAGGTTTTGTATAAAGTCCTTGATTTCCGTTTTCCAAAGGGAAGTGCTACAATAGGGAAAGTGCTTGCTTTTAAAAAGCCAGTCTTTCCATTTGTATCCTCTTGTACATCCCATTTTAGCGCTTGCCTGCAGAGTGTCACAAGCTGAGTGTGGCGAGATCGCTCTGGTGTTGGACCGTTTGCTTTGCGCTAGTCCATCGAGACTGCCACGGTGAGAGCCTCTGCCTGGCTGCCGGTATCAGAGCAGAATTTGTTAAAAGAGAAAAAAGTCCCAAAGCGGTGGCCTGGCCCTGAGCGCTCCTGACACTGTCCTTCTCTTTTACTGAGGGCGAGCTGTGAGCAGGGCTCGTGTCCGTGTAAGCCCCAAGGGCTGGTGGCTGCCTTTGCTCCGGCAGCTCTCCGGTGGATGGTGATGCTCTGGCTGTGCCGGCGGCTCGGTAGGACGAGTGGGACAGTCTCTGGGTGCAGGCAAAGGCTGTGGTCCCTGTGTTCCAGGGAGAGCCCCTGGGGTGGAAGTGAGAGGCTCTACACCAGCCTGAGTCCCTCCTGTTGTCCTGGGAATCAGCCCCTTTGTTTGACTGGTGGCGGAGAGGGAGGAAGGAAAGCATCTACAGATGGTGAGCTGGAGACTTCCCGAGCAGGCTGTCTCCTTCTGGAAGGTGATTTTGGAAACTGGGTGCACATGTGCTCTGCATGGCCAGGGCTTGCTCTTGCTGAGCAAAGTTTGGGGCTGGAGTGGGAAGTGGTGTTGGTAAGATGCTTTCCTGTGCTTTGCTCATGTCCCATCAAGGCATCATGTCATTGCGGTGTCCTTAGATGGAAAACAAATAGTTCAACTGAAAGTTAGAGAAGTTTAGAATAATAAAGTACGGTATTTTGTCATTTAGTGCAAAGATAACTCCTGAAGCCCAAGGTCTGCTTTTCTGTTTAAACACAGAAAGGATGGATCCAACTGTGCAGCACTTGAGGCTTTTGATTTGTTTCATCTTTTATACATTAGCTTACAAACCTGTATGTGCTTCTGGAGTTTATTTTATCTTCTGACTGATGCTGGAGTATTATGTGTTGCAAGTTTATTTTTTCTCCTGGGATTCTGTAAGTTGCACAAAGCACCAGGTAGGTTTTACTTTCATCACTGATGAAGCCACCGGCATCCCACAGATGCTGCACTTGTGGTGCCGATGCGCAGGTTTAGCAGCACTTTTTGGGTTGGAGCCAGGCACGTGGTGGCTGCACTGAGCGGTCGTAGGATGGGAAATGGGGGCTACACATCCAGTGGGGGCTGTGGGAGTGAATCTGGGTCTGTTGCCAAAGGAATAATCACTGAGGAAATTTATGCTTCGGTTTCCTTTCTGAGTTATGGCTTGACTTTCTCCTCCTGGGTCTTGTGCTCTAGCAGAACAGGGCTGGTGCACCTTTGTGACCTGGGCAAAGGGTCAGTTTGAAGGTGTGGAGAGCTTTGTACCAAATGAATTTGGAGCATCCGCCTCCATCTGCCCATTAGCTGTAGCTTCCCTGGTACCCGTAAAGCCTTAAGGTAGATGCTGCTTTCCATCAGTCATGCATATGAAACACCCGTGTAAAATATGCTTTATCTTCAGTCTCTTTTTGGAGTGATGATCAAGCCTGGAGATATTTATTATTTGGGATTGCATATTATATTGTGGTTTTACAGCGTGTCTGAAATAATTATGGCTATGGAAATTGTGGCAGAGCCAGACACAAATTACTCTAGGACACTTAATTTTAGAGCAAACTACTCAGAAAATTAGAAGCATCTCAATTTGCTTGCTGAATTCTTGTCAGGCTTAAGGTTATAGACACCTGCTGCTGGATGGACATGCTGGTTATTCTGTGAAATACAGGGGGAAGCGTATCTTGCCCATGGCTGAGGGAGCTGGCATGAGATAAAGCCCATGGCAGGAGCAGAGTGGGCTGGAGATGCAGGTCAGTCAGTCCTTTGCAGGGAATCATTTGGTGGATCCATGAGGGAACTGAACGAGACAACAGTAAATCGCAGTTGGCTGGGTGGATGTGCCTGCTTCAGCGTGTCCTTGAGGAGCACTCCTGTGTAACTAGCGATGAGGTTCTGCTCGGTACTGCCCTGGCACTGAATTCAGGCAAACACATTCTTTTAGATATTTCAAGACTCTCTTACTAACTATTCTTGAGTCTTTAATTTTCTTCTGGACTAAATCACTGGATTTAATTTCGGCTATTAAGAGCTCCTTGTTGGAGGTGCACAAAGATCTAGCCTCTGGACACAGGTTTTCATTTCAGTGCTCTACAAATTATTTAACAAGGGCAAAAATTATAGAGTAGCATTGTCCCAAACATTTCAGAGATGCTGAGAACACGGTGGACTGTAGGCAGCTGAAAAGTATTAATGAAAACCAGTTATTAAAAAAGAAAAGTTCGTGGAAGACAGGCTGCTTTTGAATTCTCTTGAGTGGCACAGCCTGAAATACCCGCCCTGGAATGAGAGGTACCAAGGTAAGAGGAGCTGGGGACCCAATCCGGTGCTGGTATCGATCTCTGCCTCACGCTGACTTTGTCCCTCTGCACCGGTGCGGAGATTGGACACGATTTCTTTCCCTTCCTCACAGTGGGGCTCTGTAACGGCATCGCTCTCTGCTGCAAAGTATTGATTACAGTTTTTGCAATAAGACAAGGCAAGATTGCAAACCCAGCGTGTAAGGGGGAGACAGGAGCCTCTCTATTACCCGAGGACGTTTGTTGACAAGGCTCTTTCACCAGCTCAATACAGCACTGAAACCTTATTCTGCCAGTGTGTTGTGTACAAGGTGCCCTGTCTGGTTCTGGGCAGCTTGTCCTTGTCTGCCCGCTGACAGCCGTCCTTCCAGGGCGATTGCTCTGTTCCTCCTCGGGGCTGCTGCCCTGTCCCTCCTGCTGTGCTGGCGGGAAGCACCTCTGCTCTTGGGCACTGAGGAAATGTTTGGAATGTAGTGAACAGTGACTTGCCTGTCTTGATAGTGGAATTGAGATAGATGGAGGCTGGATGTGCCAGCCTGGTCCAGGGAGGGTCAGCAGCAGCTATACCTCCTGTGAGGGACGCGTTGAGAACAGCTTCATATTTTACACGACTGATGGTAACAGCGAGTCTGCAGAGACGTGAGAAATGGGTGTTGAATGCAGTGCGTGACGTGTGCTGTTTACTGGCATCCTGTGTTGTGGGGAGCAGAGGGCTCTTCCCCTGGGCACAGACCTTTAGTGTGCCTTGAGTTACGCTGATCCCAGGAGCAGCGCGTCCATTCTCCGTGCTGCTGGGGCAAGTCCCGTGTGCTCCAGGCAGAGCCCTGCCCTGCCCCGCTGGAGGTGGGGGCTGGTGGGCAGTTCACACTTCTCAAGTAAAACTGGACTGTGGTGTCGGAAGGAAGGATGGACCCTGGGAAGGGCAATGCCAGCTCCTGGAGGGAGGCTCCAGTGGGAGCCTGGGGGAGGCCTGACTGTGGAGGAGCTGGGAAGGGAATGCTCCAGATCCTGCCTGCCTTGGGCAGACCTGCCTGCGCAAAGCTCTCACAGGAGCTGCCCTGCCCAGGGTGGGATGGTTCCCAGTTGGACACCAGTGCAGCTGAGACCCTAATAAATACGGTGGAGTTTTCTCTTGTAATTTTTCTCTATCCTATTTTAGATGTAGCACTTCAGGACGTGGTCTAGTGGTCAGGGAGATGTTGGGATGAAGGTTGAACTTGGTGATCCTAGAGGTCTTTTCCAACCTAAATGATTCTGTGATTCTATTTTAATGGTTGCAATTGCAAGTCTGACCATTGCTAGGTGAGGGTTGGATGCAATCTAAGAGCTCAGGGTTCCAAGTCTGTCCTTCAACAGGAGGGATGGTGGGTCTGCTGGGATGCCTCGACCGTGGGGTGTTGTAATGGTTCTCGCTGTGGCATCCGCCCAGCATTGGCTGCATGTTTCCCCTACCTGCTGCCTTTCCTAAATAGCATTTTTATGAATGCCTACTTCAGCAGAGAAAATTAACATGCGTTAAAAGCAGATGAACGTTGTCAAATACAATTTCATGACAAAAAATGGAAAGGAATTGATTCTGGAAGACAACTGAGTTGTAGTGTTAATTATAAATGAGAGTATAGGCGTTTTGTGTGAAGCTGCAGGCGTTATTGATTCATGCTGGCACGCACGTGGCTCTTCCGCTATCTGCAGGAGTTCAGCAACATGAAGAAGTTCAATAGTGCTAACGCAGGCAGTGTCCTTCGTTGGTTTTTTCCTTTCTTCAACGTTATCTGCAAGGTTTGTGGGTCAACAGGCTGACCTGAGACAGTTTGGGGAGGGAAAAAAAAGACAGAACCTATCAAAAGCATTAAGGGTAAATGCTGAGGAGGGTGTAAACAAACCAATGAACTCTGATATGAAGAAAATGATACCAGAGAGCAAGGAGGGGGAAGCGTGGCTGCGAGGGCGTTGCTGGAGCTCGCTGCTGAGGCAGCAAATGCCTTCCATGGCCTGCTCGCGCCCTGTCCCAGCCCCTCTGCCCTGGAGCAGGGCCACAGCTGGACCCTTCAACCTGGTGCCTGCCTGCCCTGGGCTGGGCGTTGTTCCTCAGCCTGCTCACTCTACCAGAAACGGTGTTGATACCTACAGAATCTTGTTAATAATGTTTTCATTAGGATGTGGCATCTCCATTGTGTGGTGTGGGTCTGGGGCTTGGGTGTGAGAGTTGTGATGGTCCATATCCACATCCAGGTCCAGGAGGGCATCATAGCTGAAGGTGAGAGGAGGGTGTGCCAGTGTCTGTCACTGGTTTGGTGTGGGTGGGCTGAGAAGTGCAGACCCAGAGCGGCATCCTGGAATGGTCTTTAGAAGGGTCCTCCTGAACTGCACCCCGGCTGGGGTCTTTAGTCGCATCCTCTGTGGCAGAGCACAGCACGACTGGAGAAGCAGAGAAGGGAACGTGCACACGTGCATGCATTTTTTCCTACTGTGAAGGCAGGCAGGAAGTAAGTTTGATGGGTTTTGCCTGATTTTTATATTAATATGAAGTTATCTGGGTTAAGTAGCTTTATTCCTAAATCCTTGATATGAAGCAATTTCAGCATAGTATTTAATCTTCCATCTGTGCTCATTCTCTTAATATTTTATGCTAAGCTTCAGTATTTACTTAGGTCTCGGCCCCTTCCTCTCTGCAAAATGCTGAGTGCTTTTTAATTAGGAGAGGCTCGTAAACTACAGGAAATGGATTTTTCGTTTTACTGGACCCTGTGATGTGTCTGGGGCAGTGCTGATGAACGTTCCTATGCTGCTGCTCGCATTTGTCTGTTGAAACCCGCTGCACAATTTACACAACATTTTGCAGCTGATGCAGAGCAGCCGGACGCTCGCCCATACGTGGAGAAGAACAGACGGCTTTGCTGCTTCAGCTGGTGGCGGGATCAACACCGCACACGGCTGCAGGAAGGTCATGTTGGACTCAGGTGAATGGCTGAGAGTTGTGTCGCCAGGATGGAGCCTCTGCTCCAGGTTCCTCTGTGGAAGCAGAATTTGCTTCCTCAGAGTGTCCATCACAGGCTTCGCCACTGAGCGCTTATACCGGTTATTCAGGATCTCTTCTGCCATTTTTTAAGCCATAACTTGAACACGCAGCTAACTGTGGCTTAGAAAACGTTGAGATCCTTGTTGGTGAAGGGAAAGCTTCAGCGTCCTTGGAGCTGTGACTCTGAGTCCCTGGCTGGAGAGGAAGGTTCTGCCCAGGAGCTGCTGGCAGCCTTCATAGTGCTGTGCAACGGAGACATTGGAACTGCTGGGAAGGGAGAATTAAAGCTGTCCAATGCCAGTTGAGTAGGAAACCATGCGTGGTTCAACTCTGCATCCTCAATTGCCCCTGCTCTCCCCATGGCACAGGCTGGGCGTGAGAGAGGACATTGTCTTCTCCTCTCGATAGAGCCATCCACTCTTGTCCGAGGAGCTGCGGCAGATGAGTTGGTAAGAGAAACCCTTCCCGTGGGTGCATCGTGCCGCGTAATCTGCCAAGCTGCAGCACAAATCAGTGTTGCTTGTTCTGCTGCTAGTCTGATCGTGTGCACTCAGTGTCACATCGAGGAGGGAACATGTGCTCTCTCTGTCAGTGAAATGAGTAAGGCACGGCTGGTGAACAGGGAGTAGCTCGTGTGGGCAGTGAGGACGGAGCTGGAGAGAGGCGACTAATCTGTCTGACCCATCCAACTGCTTCTCTTTGGCTCTAGGAGAATGGATTATTGAATTTTATTATTTAATAATAAAGTTGCAGCAGTACCAGAGGACAAGGAGTAGGATAGAAAATAGCATAGAAAAGAAGAGAATTTCATTCTGTGAATTGATGACCTGATCTCTTGAGAGCTGTCACATACCCACTGCAAAAATGAGCACTGCGAAATAACAAGGACACCTAAGCCAGCTGGGGACTGAGAAAAGCACTTGTAGGATGAGGTGGAAGAGGGTGGGAGTTTCTGAGAACAGAAGTGGGGATCGCACATGGTGTGTCACATGTGACACGCCGCTTTTGTTCTTCTCAAGTATGAGATTCAGAGAACCAAGGAACAAAACCAACAAGTGATGCCACCGGCTGGGCTGTGCCTGGGCTCCTGGTGGGACGTGCTCCCGCAGGGTCCTGGTACCGGTGTTTCTGGCAAACTTGAGGCGTTTTGTACAGTAACTGATGTACCTTCTGACAGACACTTTGTAAACTTCTAGCTGTTAGAAAACAGGGAGGAACAGCCTTAAAGATGCTTCTAATTGAAAACATTCAATTTCCTATGACAAGATGTCAAACTTGTGTGACTGCCAGGCTTGCCTTTCAATCCGAGGAGTGGCAGCAGCGTGCTCTGGGCTTAGTGCTCAGGTCCCATCAGGTTTGTAAACAAGATTGATTTTTCTGTTCTGCCTGACAGAGGGTGCAGGCAGGGATCTTGCGCCAGCATTCAGGGTTTGACGCCGTGATGAGATCGGCTTCTCCCGCAGGGAGGGATGAGCCTGAGCTGGAGCCGCAGCAGACAGAGGCTGTGATTGCTGTGGTGTGCAGAAGCACCAGAGCCCCCATCCTGCCCTGGCTCTGTTTTCAGGGTGCACATGTCCCCATGTCCTCCAGCCGCTGGGAGAAGGACTGGTTCTGCAGCAGCGCTCGGTTTCCTGCTCTGCAGAGCCGGGAGGAAATGCTCCAGTGTTCGGGGAAGTTCAAGCTGTGTCCCCAGCATGCGGGGTCTGGGGTTCTGCCGATTCTTGGCCTCTTTGGGATGGGCACTGCGTGTGTTTAGCTTGGTTGGTGGCTCTTTCAGCAGAGGCTCCAAGCGCTTGATGCTCCTGCTGGGCTTTGTGGTGGGATGTGCTCTCGTGCCTCCGCTCTCTGGAGGTGGCTGTGTGCTGGGCGTGCAGCGTGCTGGGGTATTTGTGGGGGTGTTTCTACCCTGCATTGTGGTCAGTGCTGCCTGACTAAAAAAAAGCAAATGATGTCTCCATTAGTTGAATGTAACGTTAGTTTTGGTTTGGTTTCTCAAGTATAAGGAGGAAGCCAGAAATTTTGGGAGTAATTTAAACATTTGCTATTTTTTCCTGTTTTATCTAGCACCCTAGGTAGAGAATGGCATTTACTATGCATTGTGGCTTGCCGTCTTAATCTTACTTCTCTGTTGTTTGTCAAGCCCATGCATTTAAAGCTTAGCTTTATCTGGTATTGGAGGCATGCAGACTGAGAACAGAGGTGAATACCGAACCACAGGCTCTCCGGTCCCACACTGGCACCAGCTGTTGCTGCGAGTTTGCAAGATCAAGGAGCAAATGTTGATTCTTCTTCCTAGAAGCACGTATTTTCCTAGAAATCCTTCCTCCAGCACCTCTCAGGAGAGGATGCTCTGGCTCTCTGGCAGGCACTAGCAGCCAGTGAAGGTGTCTGGGCTCCCTGTGGCAGTGAGAGCAGTGAGGGTTCCTGGCACATGGATCGTCTGTGTCACCATCACAGGCAGACAAGAAGCTCCCACACATCTTCGGGGACCGCTGTGGGGTCCTGATGTCCAGCTCGGTCAACAGCTCAGCTGGCCAGAGCCCCCTTCTGAGGCTTGTCCCATTTGGCTGGGAACCACAGCCAAGAGGAGCCCAGGAATCGTCTGCTCATTTTGATTCCCTCATTTTTAAAAGGTTTAGGGTTTTTTATTCTCCGTTTTTAACAATTTAACCCTTCAGTTTTGCTATAGAAATGTAACATTGAGTCCACATCAGCTGGAAAGTTGCAATTTCCTTGCCAGAAGCAAGGATGTCTGGAAGTCTCTCTTCATCACTTGGGCATGGCTGGAATGGGCTTGAGGAGGACAAATGTGTTGTTTTCTGCAGGCTTTGCTTGCTTTGGGTGACATGACAGCACAAGATGTTGCCTGGCACGGAGCAAGGCTTTCAGGCAGCTCTTGAAAGGCTCTATCTGTTATGTAAGAAATGCAAAAAATATCTAATGTGTGTGGCTGCTCTTGGCTCTGCCAAGCTGCTGTTGCCTGCCAGCGGGCAGGGGATGAGGCATGGCTGGGAATACAAACCCCAGCGCTGCGGTCCCTCCCCACGGGTGACTGCGGGGAACTGAGTTCCCCAGGGCCTTGTGGTGGGTGAAACAACCTCCCCTTAAATATTCACCCATTTTCAGCATCCCAGGGAAGGCTGCTCTCTGCCCTGCGCTGTGTCTGGTGCTCTGTCCTCAGATCACAGCTGTAGCTGCCAGTTTTATGTCATGCTAAAAATTAATGAACTGGAGTGCAATGGAATAATCTGCTTTAAAAGGAAGTCTCAGCAGCCAGCTCCTTAAAAATGATAAGAGAGGGGACTGTGTTAGCGGAGCTGTTCATCTAGGAACTTTACAAGTGATTAAGTTTAAATATTCAGGGAGCTGATGAAGGGACCTCAGACAGCAGCACCACATCAAGAAGATGAAGCAGCCAAGAAAAACATGAGCGCTGCTGTTTGGCTTGAAATCCAGCTGAGAGAAACCGCAGGTCCCTGGGGCTGGTCCTGCTGGGGTCACCGATCGGCACGGAGGGGCTGCAGCCCACGGGGACCCTGCCCCGTCCCCTGTTGCTGGGGACACCCAGCAAGGACAGGCTCACAGCTGTGTGCAGGCTGCTTCCTCCTCAGATGAGTTAGGGTCAAACTGAAGCTGTCGCGAACTGCTTTATGGCAGTTTGCAGCCCTGTTTTTGCTGTTTTTGTAAGGTGGTAAGTCTTTTGTGCAGAACTAGCTTCTGAGTGTCTTGCCAGGAGCATTGCTTGCAGGCTGCACGCTGCTTGTGGTAAAGATCAAACAAATCCTTGACCTGTGTGTGAATTACTTGTTTGTCTGTGTATCAAAGGTACTTTTTCAAAGGATAAGGGAAGCCTGTGTATGACCTATAAAAGAAAATTTATACTACTGTTTTTTGACTTCAGCACGTACCTCACTGCCTGCAGTGACTGCTGTATAATCCACAATGATAAAGCTGTAGCTGCCGGTGACATGGCCTTGTGACTTGGGTTTGGCTGTGAAGCTCTGGTGACTGATGAGGTCTCCAACTTCTCCATTTTCAATACTTCTCTCCTTTAGGGGTTGTTGTTGAGTCTTGCTGTGTTTCCCATGTCATTTCTGCCCTGCTTACCTGATTCTAGACCTTAAGACATGTGTTTTCCACTCCTGCATCTTTCTGCAGCCACCTCATCCCCCATGTCCCTCCAGAACCTCCACCGCCCTTTACACGTTGCCCCAGTTGATGTCTGACCATTCCCTCAGCCTGGAAGTCAGAATAGATCTATAGCATCTAAATGTCCATTCTGGGTGAAACCAAAGGCACATCTGTCTTGGTGCCAGGATCATGCAGGTGCTCGGGGAAGGTACCTTGGAGGGCAGTATCAGCTGGCCAGTGGCAGGCAAAAGATGTCCCAGGAAATAGGGAAGTGCAGTCACCAAACATGTCCCACATTCACCTTGTGGTGTTCTTCCCATAACACCCTCTCTTTTCAGCTTGCCTTCCTGGATTTTACAAGCTTTCCCTCCGGCTCCCTCTCTGCTCTCCTTGCCCTGAGCACAGCTTCACCCATGAGGAAGCTTCCACGTTCTGTTCGTGCCAGAAGAACTACTCCAGGTCTCCATCAGACCCACCATCTGCCTCCTGCACACGTACGTCCTGCTGAATGGCAGCCCTTTGCAGAGCGAGGAACAGGGTTCCAGCCGCCGTGTCTGTCCGGCAGTGTGTGCCCGAGGCTGTCCCGCTGCCAGCGCGGTGTGCCAGCCGTGGGGCTGCGCCTGGGCACGCGTGTCCCAGGAGGATCTGTCTGCACCAGGGGATGGCTGTGGTAGGGATGGCATGGAGGGGCTTGTCCTTACACCACGGAGCTCGCATGCTGAGGCTGCAATCTGATAAGAGACACGTGTGGTTGGGCTTGCAGATCCCCAGTAAAACTAGGGCACAGTCATTTAGTCAATATACTTCACAGATTTTAATTAAATGGCCTCTAGTTAATTGGATTGGACTCCAGCTACTCCAGTGATGGATGCTGTGCAACTGCCTGGGCGGCGATGAGAAACCCTCCTGCTTTGCCGGAGAGCAAGCATGGCTGGGCAGTGTCCTACCAGCAGTGAGCTCCTGGGCCCCTGCAGCCCAACCCGGGCAGGTGCCAGGTCTGGCTGGGCACTTCTCAGGAGCTGTGTGAGCTGTGGCTTGCTGTGCACGCATGGCCCAACAGCGGGGATCCTCTGGCCAGTGTCCCCACCACATCAATGCATCTGTGTCCCCTTGTGCTGTCACCTGCTGTGGCTGCCCAGGACCGTGCTCTCTTGCTCCGTCACTGGTGCTGCTCCCAGAGGACCCTGTCCTTCTCCCTGAGCAGTGCCCAGCTGTCCCAGCACCCATTCACAGACACTCTTCTGCTTCCAGGTCCACCCTCCGCCCCAAGGAACCTGGTCTACAGCCTGCGGCAGTCATCGCTGGTCCTGGAGTGGAGCGCACCCGCTGACGCAGGCGGCCGGAGCGACCTGACCTACAGCCTGTGGTGTGGCCGGTGCCCGGTGGCTCCGCAGGGCCGCTGCGAGCAGTGTGGCAATGGCGTGGGCTTCATGCCACAGCAAACAGGGCTTGTGGACCGGACCGTCACCCTGGTGAACCTGCTGCCTCACGTCAACTACACCATCCGCGTCGCAGCTCTCAACGGTGTCTCGGGCATCAGCCCACTGTCGGGGCAGCCGTACGCTGAGGTCAACGTCTCCACCGGGCTCGCAGGTACGACTGCCGCGTAGCGCATGTGACCACTAAAGGTGATCGGTGCCTCGCCCCCGTTTCTCCAAGAGCCCGTTACCTGCACAGTCTTAAGCTCGCATGTCACCTCTGTGATGTGAGGGTCAATGGCCAGGTCTGTGGCTTTGCCACTGGGAGGACATGGGGTCTGGAGGTGGTGTGGGCACTGTCCTCGGGCTCTGCGCAGCTGGTGCCATGGCAGTGCCCCAGTTCCACTCAGTTTGCTCCGACAGAGGTGGTGCTCGGCAGCGGCGGGCAGTGCAGGCAGGAGGTGGGGATGGAGGCCGACCTGCAACACTGCCAAGGGGGTTTTGGTTGGTGTCACAGGGAGGTGAGGAGCTGGCTGTGCTGGACGAGCCCGTGGCCCCACTGTCTCCTGCTGTGCTGGCTCACAGCACGTGTCCCACTTCACGTTTCTGTTCCCTTATGTGAGGGGAAGCGAGCGCTCAGCCTGCCCATGAGGACGGGACTCCGGAGGGTGTGATCCCTCCTCCGTTGTTAGCTGCGCCTAAGGAAAATCAGCACTGGCTTGTTGTGTCCTTGTCGATTCCTCTGCGGTTACATTATTAATTTGCATGAAAACCCCTTGCCAAGCCACAGTTAATGGAGACAGATGATCCTCACATACCTCTTGGTAGGAACTGGCCAACAATTTCATCTGAAGAGATTAAACTTTGATCTTGTTATAAATAATTTTCCCACCACTTGATCAAATGTGTTTGCGTGTGTTGTTGGTTTCTCTCCCCTCATATAATTTCTCTGAATCTGCTGGGTGGATGCTGTGCTGCAGACTGCTCTTCAGTGGACATGTCACTCCTCATTAGGCTCTTTCCTATTCAAGGATGGATTTAGCTCCGGGAAGATCTTCTGTCTCCTGAGCACAGGCTATTCCTGAGCCAGAGCACAAGCTCAGGAGCAGTGATCTTGATGAGTTCTAATAACGAGCTGTTTCTCCAGAGGCTCCTGCTTGGTGTTGGGCAGAGGGACCTGTGCACAGGAGCTGTGCCCTTCCCTTGAGCATCAGATCTGAGCTGGGGACAAGAGGAGGGGTGAGGGCAGCAAGTGCCCCATCCCCTGTAGGGAGTGAAGCAACAAGTCCCAGATACCAACCCATGCTCCAGCTCTTGGTCTGTTTGATGCAGATTTTCTTCTGGGTGAGTGGGAATCTCACTCCACACTGCGTACTCCTGAAGGAACTGAAATACGCATAAAGAATATGGCATAATTAATCTTGTAATCTCCTAAAAATCAATGTCTCTTGTCGAGCTGACAAGTCTCCGGATGCAGATGGTGGCTCAGTTTTAGCTGAGCAGCTGAGGCTCAGGAATTTTCTTGAAACACTTCATTTTTTTCTGATGAAGGTGGTCCCCTCCCAGGAGGAGTGCTGGGCTGGAGCTGCTCCATCCACAGCAAACAGGGGGAGAAGGTCATCTTCTGGGAGGTGGCTCCTCAGTCCAGGTTGCCTGTAATACCCATCTGGGGCAGGAGCCCCTCTCTGCAAATGGGGCTGTGCGCGGGAGGGGACGCGGTGCAGGCGGGACGCAGATGGCTGGCAGAGCCACTTTCTGGAATCTGCCATCGCCGGAGGGTCCTGAGCCCTGGAGCCTCTTGGCATCGAAGCCCATCACAGAAGTGCTGGATGGGCCCAGGGATGAGGAGGAAGGGACACCAGGGATGCCTGAAGCAGCTGTGGCTTCCTCCGTGACTGTGATGCGATGGTCTTGGGGAAGTCATCTGCAGCAGCAGGGAAGCTCTGGCTGCAGATATGGAGATTCAGAGGAAAAATTAAACAAAGAAACAAGGCCTTATTTAGCTGTCAGATCCCTGCTCCTCTAAATATAGCTCTGAGCGCGGCTTTCGTGCTGCCCCTTCCCCTTCAGCAGTCGCCAAAGGGAATTAGCAGTTGTTCGTTGTGTTTGCAGGGTAAAAGAAAAGATGCGATTTGGTCTGCAGGAGGCAAAATTAATACTGTGTTTTTTCTAATCTGGTCCCAGCATGGGACTGAATAAAAGTGTTTGAGGAGAGAACAGAGCTGTTTACCTGCAGGAGCAGAGCTGTATTAGCTATGTAAATGTACGCTCTGGGACGATGTCATTTATATTCCCGGCAGGGATCGGCTCCTGTCTTAAAGGGCTTTTAAATCTGTTGCAGATTAATAATGCAGCCGGTGCTGAAATGCATTCTCCTTTCTGAGGCTGTGGAGAAGTGATTTGAGCTGGGTTAGGTCCTCTGAAGTGAACTTCTCTGGTGCAGAGAGAGCAGCCCAGCCCCGGGCAGGAGGGACGGTGGGTCCATGGGATGAGCCGACGCCAGGGTGAGGGTCTGCGGCTCTGCGCTTGCAGGGTCTCCATGCGTGACTTGGAGGAGCTGCACGGTGACTGATGAGGCTTCTCTGGTTTGGAAGGAAGGACCCTGGGGCCGGAGCTGCGTGGGACAGTGCGCAGTGCGTTTTCTGTGCTGGTGACAGAGGGGAGGCCGGCTCTCCCCAGTGCGAGCCGTGCCCTTCGGGGGACATGGCAAGCTCTGTCTGTCCATTTGTTGCTCACCCCGAATGGGGAGCAGCCGACAGCACGACGGGAGGGTTGTGGTCTGCTCTTGTTGCTCCAAAAGAGTGTGGAGAGCATTCCTGGGGATGGCTGGGTCCAGGAGCTGGGGCTGGGCACCAA
This sequence comes from Coracias cyanogaster, assembly GCA_033124195.1. Classification (NCBI taxonomy): domain Eukaryota; kingdom Metazoa; phylum Chordata; class Aves; order Coraciiformes; family Coraciidae; genus Coracias; species Coracias cyanogaster. Next base: position 47,159 of record JAVSBS010016312.1, on the reverse strand, counting down.
AGAGCTCTTCCTGTAGGCACTCTGGTTTGACTCCATCCGTAAGTGCTTGGGTTGCATCTCCCCAGCGGCCCCCTTTGGGTTTTGGCGGCAGTGGGTCATTCGGAGGAGAGGCGTGGTGCCCACATCTGGTTTTATGTCTTTTCTGCTGGTACACTGGTTAGTTAAGAGGGGTAAACCCATATTCAGCAGAAAGGAGTTTATAAAATCAGGCAGAGTGGTGAATAATTTAATGTTTGCTTTTTCAGAATAGAGGCAATGTTAGGAGAGCTTAAAATATTGATGCGAAACACATTTTTTTTCACAGTGTGAAATGCTTTATAGTCTGTGTGATTTTTCTTTAATGCCTTTTAAACATGTTTGAGGCTAGTGCCTGCTCTCTGGCATGTACCATGGGTTCTGCTCTACAGCTCATCACTAAGTGAGTGTGATTTTTCCTGATGACTTTGTTAACAGTTGGGAGCACTTGTTCGGGTTTCTTCAGTCCGTTTGCTAGATTCAGAGATACAGGAGGGCACTTGTGTGATGTTTTATTGATGGGAATCATATAAAACAGCAAGGAGCACTTAACTTGGTTTACAGGAGCAAACCCCAAGTTAAATGCCAGGCTGGCCACAGCCGCCCGTGTCACTCGCGGGTTTGTAGCACACGCAGTGACGTGCGCTGGTGCAGAGCCTGCAGCTGGTGGGGGGGATTGTGCCCCTGTGCCAGCGACCAGAGCTGTGGGTGTGCCCAGGATGTGTGTTTGTGTGCATGGGTCAGAGTGTGTTAGTGAGGCTGATGATGGAAGTCCAGAACATTTATCTTTTTGCTGTTCCCTCTTGCGGAAACCTTACATATGAAAATCATTCTCACTACTCAGCCCCAACAGCAAATGCTGTGTTGCAGCCTGTGCCAGCCTCAACCTGGCTCTGATGGAGTTGGAATAAGGAGAAATTTGGAAGGTTTGGAGCAAAATTGTGCCAAGCTGGGGCAAATTTGGTCATATACATTATTGGTGTTTGAAGCATCACAGGGCATCCCGCCAGCGCAGTTCGAGGTCTCTGGCAGAGGAGGGGAACCTTCACCGCACGTGGGTGCCGCCAGCGCTGGCCGTTCCCCGACGCTGCCATGCAGAGGATGCAGCACCACGGGATTGCCGGGCTGGAGATGTCGCAGCCTCCCTTGCGTGAAAAACATGGGCAAAATACCCAGGAGGTTCAAAAGGTGTGAGGAGCTTGGCAGGAGAGGCTCGCTCCATGGGCGCCCGTGAAGGTCTCTGCAGTCCAGCCCTTGTCCGGACCCCCGCGAAGGCGGCAGATCTGGGTGCCGCGGGCTCGTGGTGCAGCCACCCGGGGTCGTGTCCTGCTCGGTCTGGTGGGAGCGTTAATAACCTTTCTGCCATGCTTCGTGCTGCTGGGGTGAGCTTGCTCCTGCTTCATTACACATGGACAATTTGGTATCTCCTTAAAGGTCAGCTCTGGGCCGGTGTATTTGCTCGGAGAATTATTTTTACAAACGTGGAATGACAGGCAGCCAGCGTGCCGCAGGAGAGCGGCGTGTGGGGCTGTGCGCTCGCGGGAGCGCGGGGCTCCCGGCTGCCCTTTGGCTCCTCTCACTCTTTCAGCAGAAGCTGAAGGGACTTGGAATCAAGGAGCAAATCGTCATGAATAAAACATCAGGAGGACTTTTTTTCTTCAGCAAAGATTAATGAGCTAAGTAATAAATACAAAATTTCACAGATGCTTAAGTGTACTTTCCAGGGACTTGTTCCTCTCCACAGGAGCCTCTGTGGGACAGGTCAGCGTCCAGCAAATGTCCTGATCTGATGGAGAAGTGGGACGAGCTAGAAACAGCCTATTTCCCTGTGCAGCTTCCACTGTGCCTGCTGTAGGGCCAGAGGTGCAAACAGGTGAATCAGTCACTGCAGCCCCTTCCCCCCGGTATGTTCTGGCTGCTGGTGCTTTCTGAGGTGATAAATAAATGAAATATTGAGTGTCTTTCTTGAATAGCACCTTGGCTGCAAAGACACTGATGTCCTGGTGTGACCCAAGCAGCCCCTTCTGCCGTGCTTTTTCTGGCTGTGGGCAGATCCTCATGTCAGAGCCGCTGCCTTCTCTGGGCGGTTGGGGGATGCCGTGTCCTCAGCTGGCCCCCGAGATGCTGCAGACAGTCTGACAGGTCCCGCTGGCTCTCCGCTGGTGCAGGAGGCTCTTTCGGAAGAGCTGCCGGGATTGTGGTGTGGGCAGTGCCGCTGCCGTACGGGCACTGGGCACAGATCATGGCTCGAAGGCAGGAGAAGGGGGTCAGAGGCGTGTGGAGGAGGCTCTGGGAGAGCGGAGGTGACCACAGCAGGGCGAGGCAGACCCACCAACAGCAAAGGCATCAGCTCGGGCAGGAGCTGGGGACAGCAAGCTGCTGCCGCGTGCCAGAGGAATCGGCTCATTTGGAGCCAAACCTCGTTAAAATGGGAATAGTTGGCAAGTGCATCGTGCATAGTGAGATGAACTAAGTGGGAGCACGTGTGCCAGGGAGGAAGGTTCAGCATGGAGCATGTGCTAACTAGAAATAAACAGCCAGCTCCTGGGCATAGCCTGTGCCCGGCAGCGGGGGCCGGCAGTTTGCCCCAGGTGGCTGGGACAGAGCCTGTGCCAGGGTGTCAGGGAAGCCTCGCTGTGTCCTACAAGCCCTCCTGCTCAAAGGTTGTGTTTTGTGTTTCCCAGAAATCGTTCACAGCAGGTTCAGAGCACAGAGCGTTAGCCGGCACGCAGACCCCTATGCAGCGCTGCGGGCAGAGGGGGCAGCTGGGGTTTCTTTGCTCATGTTTGGACAGAGCGTTTCCAGCTGCCCACAGGTTAAAAGCTGCTGTGTTTTTAACACCATCTTCTCCCATTGGATGAACACCAGCTTGGCGTTTGCCCTGTTTCAGTCCTGGCTCAGAGAGAGGGAACCTGTGCCTGCAGAAGCAGAACGCTCTTCAGCTATTTAGATTCAAAGTTTAAAGTTAACTTAAATTTTTCACTGTGGCATGACAAGGCAGATGCGGAAACGGAGTGACCGCAACTGAACGTGTTTGTGCTGACGTGGGACTCGCAGCCAAGATGAACTTGAGGGTAGAGATAAAATTCCTTGTAACTTGTGATCTCCTGGTGGCACTTGTTTGGCTGCTCAGAACCAAAACAACCAGAGCGTGGTGGCACGGGGTGGCACTGGCTGTGTCCCAGGGCCAGCTGGGCAAGCACTGGGGGTTAGGGTGCTGCCGGCAATGGGGAGGGTGCGGAGCAGGGGATGCTCTGCCCTCAGCAGCACCGCAGTCACCCGCTGCTCTCCTCTCTGCTTTACCAGCACCGACTTCCATCACCGACATCCGCACGGATAAAGTTGAACAGAAGAGTGTCTCCTTGTCGTGGCAGGAGCCAGGCTTCCCAACCGCCAACGGCACCGAGTACGAGGTCAAGTACTATGAGAAGGTAGGCTCTGGGGACCGGCTCCGGCTCTTGGCCATGCCCCAGCCCTCCTGGGCTGACTCCTGGGTACCTCCCTCACTGGCCAGGTCCGCTCCTTGGGAGCGCGGTGCTGCTGGTGCCACTGCTCCTGGTCAAAGTCAACCACCCACCACATGAAGATTGCGTGGTGGGAAAGGGAAGGGAGTGTGTCTCTGCAGGCTGTGCTGTTGGGAAGACTTCACTGGCACCTGAGAGTAAGAGGAGTGCTTCAAATGGGGTCCAATAAGGTCTTTTTGTATCTGACAGCGTTACACAATCTGCTTATGCAAGGGTTTGTGAGGGTTTGGATTATTTGTAATCTATGTTAATTAGTGGTTTTTTTCCCCCATCTGTGCAGCAACATTTTATCCAGCCCTAATGTTGACATCTCCCTGGGAGAAAGAGCAAAGCTTATAATTTTCATTCATTCTTTTTTTTTTTTTTTAATGCATTGGATGGCTTTTTTCAAAGATGTTAGAAACCTGAGGTTTGGGTGTTTGCCATCAGCCAGCTAGACAGGGGCTGCTGAACAATACCAGGTTTCTAAATCTTTGACGAGATGACACCTATGTATTCACAGCCTGCTCTCTGGGAAAGTGTTAGACCCTGTGGTCTTCACTGGTGCCACTGAACCCCTGACTTCAGTGAGCTGTGAGTGGTCTTCCACGTGGGAGGGGACACATGCAAATGTTTTTATGACAGTCTCTTGATTTTAAAAATAGCTGTTATTTGACAGGTGTGGTGGGATGAGAATTTTAGAAGAAATACTGGTGGGCAGAGAGCAGGGACAGTGCTCTAAATCAAAATAAATGCAGTTTATGACACAGTTCTGCAAATTACCTTATCTGCGTGTGCTCAGGCTTGTTATGAAGCTGATTACACGTCAAGCAAACTGTGCAGGTGACATGTTGGCGTTCTGCTTTTGGAAACAAGCTACCTTGAAACTGATTCATATTAATGTGATTTTCAGTATCTGATAGATTTGAAAGACGGAATCTGTGGGTGAGGGTGAACGCTGAAGCCCAAGATGGTAATTCCTGTGCAAATGGGCTGCAGCAACAAGATACTCAGGGTATGTGAAAAGAGAAAACGTCCTGCTTGGGTAGGAAAATCAAACTATAGTTGAGCAATTATTCACTGAAATGAGGCTCTTGATGCTGCCACAAAAATCAACTTAGTTCCTAATCTCTGCTTTTAAAGCTGTGCTTTAACTATGGAGATTCAAGGCGAAAAGCGTATCAAGTGGAAAATACTTTTCACAGCGATGTCCCTGGCCCTGGGAGTAGCGCGGTGAAAGCTGCTGCCGGTGCCCCTGCCAGATCGCAGGGCTGGGATCCTTGTTGGGGCCGGTCCCTGGCGTAACAAGGGTGCAGCTTGTGCGTGAGGCTGATGCTGAGGCTGCGGGATGCAGCCCAGCCCCGTTCCTGGGGGAAAAGTGGCTTCAGATAACCCCACTGTGGGACTGTGGCAACACCAGCCATGTCTTCTTGCAGGGGAGTTTGTTTGGAAATACCCAACATGGCTGAGAAAATACTCTCCAATGGTGGCTGCACAGTAGCACAGGAAGCTTTGCAGGAGCTCACGGGAGGGCTGGGGTTTGCTTTGCAAACCATGGAGCAGGGGCATGGGGACCTGCTGCTCTGGCACATGATGGAGTTGCCCAGTGGTTCCACCGGCCGGGCAGAGCCCATCCTGCCATCACCGGCTGAGCTGCCGTCGTGCAGTCCTTGGCCGAAGCAGAGGCATCAGCAGGTTGCTGGGCAAGTGAATAAAATTCCAAGGACCAGAAGCGTTGGCAAACCTGCCTGCCAGCTTTGGTTGGCCAGCGTGTGCTAATACACACATTTGCTCCAGAGCTCGAGCAGCCGTAGCAGGGGAGCAGGAAGGAGCCGGATGGTGCCAGCAGCCGAGCCCCGGCACAGGGACAGGCAGGAGGGAAGGAGCCATGCAGGGTGGCACAGCTGCTGCCCACCACCCCGTCCTCCAGCTCTCTTCACAGCCCATCATCTGTCTCCAGCTGCCATTTCATGTGACCTTTCCATGTAATTTCTATTAATAAGACATCTAGCAAATGTATTCTTTCTGTTGAAGGCTTTATGTTTAGATAGACTGTCCTGATGGGACCCAGAGGCGAGGCGGATATGACCGTGCTGTGCCGGCTCTGTGGCGCAGCTGTCAGTCCAGCTACAACTCAGGTATCTCATTATTTCACAGGATCAGAGAGATCAAAGTTACTCAACTGTGAAAACCACATCAACGGCCGTGACGGTCAATAACCTGAAGCCCGGCACCCTCTATATTTTCCAAATCCGGACATCTTCCTCACCGGACTACGGAAACTACAGCCCCAGTATTGAAGTGGAGACACTGGCAGAGCGTAAGTGTTGCCAGGGTTCCTTGTCTCTTACACTCTTGTCTGCAGGCACGTGGCTCTTCGAGCTGAGCTCTGGGGATGCTGCTGCTTCTGCCCAACAAGCTCTTGGTTTCATGGAGCAGCATCTGTTCTTCCGGTTCTGCTGTTCCAGGTCTAAGAACAGATACTTCCCAGGTCTTGCTTTTAATTGCATTTTCCTGTTTGATTTTAACGAGGTTGCTGCTGCTGGTCAGCTTGCCTGTCCTCACTCTTCTCAGGCAGCGTCAGTGGGGGCAGCCGGTCCCTGACGGTCTCTCTGAGGAGCAGAGGGGAGTCCCTGATGGGGTGACAGAGATGGGGTGGCTGGCTGCATGGGCTGTGGAAGAGGAGGCAGGGCCAGCCTGGAGATCCAGCGGGCTGTGGATGTGTGTCCCAGGCAGGAGGTGGCTGCTCACTCCGCGGCTGTCCTGGCTCAGGAGGCACTTGGCTTGTGAGCCGCTTGGCTGAGTAAGGTCAGCCAGCATCGCTGTCGTTTGCTGGGGCTTTTCCTTTTCGCATTTTCCATTCATAACTATAGTCCAGAAGCATCTCGCTTCACTGGCTAAAGGAGGGCTTGGGGAGATGGTAGGGCTTCCGTTAACGACCCACCCTGGCTAGAAATGAAAGCTCTCAGATGGCTGGCTCGGTACGACTCTCACAGACTGTGTTTAACAGGGCTTTAAATTGCATCCATTTGCCACACAGAAGACGTTTTCAGAATGAATTGAAGCCAATAAAATTTTTATATAGAATGTAGCTTTCTAATACCCCTGTTTGCAAAAGCAGGAACGGAAGGGATTAATGTGATGAAAGAAAACTATTTGTAAGCCATAAATTTTAATGCATCCCTTCGATAAACAGGAATCTTTCCTCAGCACTGACTAACAAAACCAGGACCCGGTGTGGCAGCGCTGGGGTTCTCCATCACCCTGCACCTTGGTCTGACTGCACCAGCTCCAGCTTGTAAAACTGAACCAGAACATGAATTGCTCTGAGGATGGTGAGAAGTAGCCTGGTGCTGTGGGTGAACTGTGCCGCAGCCTCTCTGGAGGACACAGGCCGACACTGGAGGAGCAGCCAGGGCTGCCCCAAGCCACAGACTTGTCCCGGGCGTGTTGCCAACCCCCTCTGCTTCCCTCCTACAGTGACAGTGGCCTCCAGTGAGAAGAACCCCGTCCTCATCATCGTGGTGGTGGCCATCGCGGCACTGACGGTGCTGGTGTCCATAGTGATTGGTGTGATGGTCTGGAGGAGGTGAGCGGAGCAGGGTCCGAGGAGGTTTGGGCTGGGGCAGGGGTGGAGGACTGAGGCGAAGCAGCTGGGGTGCTCAGGAGCACAGGGCAGTGCTGGCTTTCAGCCTGGGAGCTGGGTTGAGCTGCTGCTGGCTCCTCGTGTGGTGGGGCTGCGCTCTGTTCCTCGGCGCTGTGATTTGGGGCTTTTACACGCAGCGAGAAGCTGCTGCCCAGGTAACAGCGTGCATCTTTGCTCTCATTGCAGACAGTGTGGGTACAGCAAAGCCAGCCAGGACGGGGACGAGGAGCTGTACTTCCATTGTAAGTGAAGCCTGGCCACCATGGCGGGTGCGACTGTGTGGGGATCCCTGTATCTATTGCTATTAATAACCCAGCTCCCGACAAAGCAGCCCTGAGTCCTTGCTTTTGAAGTGTTGTCATCTCGCATTATCCCGGAGCAGGGGCTCAGCGCAGCGAGGCTCTCTGGGGATGGCGGCTTGACAGCTTCATAAGGCAGCGTCCGTCCTTCCCGCGCACAGGTCACTGCTGTGCCGAAGGAAATGGGGATGTGCTCAGCTTTCCACGAGGCGTATGAATTATTCCATCAGCTTTTCACAAACAGCTACAGGAGAATACAGCTTTGTTTTCTGGGGCTACTCTTGATTATTGAGCAGCAATAATTTTACAGACAACAGTTGTCAAAGGAAATTCAGATGTCAGGACTGATGAGTTTATTTGATTCCTGGCATATGCCCATGAAGCACGCACATGATCTTCTGCTCCCCAAAGCATTTCAGAAGCAGCAGAGCCTGCCTGCTTTTTGGATACATCTTGGCCATCTCACCTGGCTTTGGAGGGCCTTGCACTGCTGAGCTGCCCTTGGGAGTTTGCTGAAGGTTTTCCGTGCAGGGCAAAGGGAGCGCAGCAGCCGCCCGGTCTTGGAAAGGCAAACGGAGCCAGGGTGGAAGGGAAGCCTTGTGTGGTGTGACCCCTTTCCGGAGCAGTCTGGCTTTGGTTTTTGCTTGTGTGCTGGTCCTGGATGGGCCAAGCAGCTTGTGCAAAACATCCGTTGTCTTCCTTGCCTTGCCCAGGGAGAGGAGGAGATGTGGCCGCATGCTAGCCGGGGCCTGGCGAGCGGCAGAGCTGACATGCTTTGGCCACTGCCTTGGCTGTTTGTTCTCAGGAAATGTGAATTAGGGTTCTGAGGAATCCCCAGCAAACCAGCGGCTCTTTCCCCTCCGGAGCTTTGCAAAGGCTCCTGTCAGCGGGCTGGCCTCATTCTGCCCGGTTCTCCTGGATGTGCTCCCGGGCAGTGTTGCCTGTGCGCAGCAGATGGTGGGCGCCTGCAGGAGGTATTTTGCTGCCCATGCTGCTAATCGAGGGGACCTGGAACGTGGCGGCTGTTTATTATTATCATTGACTTTCTTAGAGGTCTTGGGAATGGAGATGGTTTGGATAGCTGAGGATTAGCACGGCTGGCAGATAGGCTCAGCCTGGGAGGGAGCTGCACTAGAGTGAGGGAGCTGCTCCCCTTTGATCCAGAGATTGTGGCAGGGGAGTAGAGTGATTTGGTTCATTTAATCCCACAAGTAATTCCCTAGCAACCTTGAAGCTCACTCTTTTGCTTTGGCTATAAAAAGGTGGTAAGTTAGTCCTGCCAGCAGACCTGGAGGTGGGTAACATGTGAGGGTGTTTCCCGGGACAGGTGGACAGGAGCTCTGCCCAGCCTTTCTCACGCCCTTTCTGCCTCTCCTGCAGTTAAAATACCAACCAGGAGGACGTACATCGACCCTGACACTTGTGAAGACCCCATGCAAGCCGTGCACCTCTTTGCCAAAGAGCTGGATAACTCTAGTATTAAAATTGAGCGGATCATCGGGACAGGCAAGTTCCTCCTCAGTGCTGCCCACCCGTTCCTCCCACCGCTGCCCATGGGCTCTGCTCACCTTGGCAACATCTCCCAGGGCAGCTCCTCATTCTCCAGCACCATCAGTGCCGTGGACCTTTGCCCTTGCTCCTGTCTCGGGGGGTGCATGCTTGCAGTGGGGCTGGTGAGCGTTTTGTTGGGGAGCTTGATTTTACGTTCCCGTTGGTTTTTCTGAGGCACTAAGTACAGCCAACCGAGTGAGGTGCGGGCCAGAAAGCATCAGCAATTATCTGCATCTGGGCAGTTTGACAGCAGCATCCAAACTATTTATAAATATGTGAACTTAATGATTTATTGATTTTCATCAACTTCACTGCCTAAAACTTAGAAGCAAATTAAAATCCCCTCGCTGGGCCCTAGAGCCTTAATTGCTAATGTGTGCCAGAACATGGGAAACACGATTCTTCTTTGTCGTTTCTTTTCCCAAAGATAAATTCAGCTGCAGAAATAGAAGAGATGGAGGAAGGGGAGAGGGAAGGGTTTGCCCACCAGCTTGAAGGACAGTGTTGAAGGGAAGAGGACACTGAGGAGAAGAGGAGGTTGTCTTTGTAGCTCCTGAGTGGAGCAGCTGAGACTAATCCCATGTACCTGTGAGAAGCAAATTGGTGTTTGAAAAATCAAGGAAAATTCGTCAGGAATGCATTTAAATATAGGGAATTTGGGAAGGCATTTATCTCACTGCCGACTAACAAGTACCTGGCTTTCAAATCAATAAAGCTTTTCATACTACACACTTTTTTCTGTAAAGCCAATATTGGCTTTTTATGTTGTGAATTTAGTAGCTCCTGTTGTGAAGCACGTGGCTGTGCAGAGCGGGATGGATGCTCTGCCTCCAAGCCGGCAGAAACCCTCCTGGTCCTGCCGTGCCCTGTTCCAGGAGGAGCAGATGCTGCACGTGCCGAGCTGGGAAGCAGGATGGGCCAGGGCCAGGGAGCATGAATTCTCTGTGGCTGGGCGTTAATCTTCTTTTTCTGGGAAAAACTGCAATGTGCACTTGAGCAGAGCGTGGAGGGAATGGCTTAGAGGTGTAGGAAGAGGAAGAAGAAATTCCATTGCATTGTCACATTCTGAGCATCACATGCTGCTAAACTCGTGTGCGGGGCTGTGTGTTCTGCAAAGGTGGGGGAAGGTGGTAAAACAGACTCTGCGGGGGAGACCTGCAGCCACGCAGGGCTCCGTGCTCTGAGTCCCTGGATTGGCAAATCCTCTGATTAACCACGGGAAGATCTTGGGTCTACATGGCAAGACGCATCACTGGTGCTACAGGAACACACTTTATGGTCCCAAAGCAGAGGAAATACCCCCTGGAGGGAAGCTGTGAGGGACATCCCATGGTGGCCTCTGTTTAACTCAGCTCTCTGCTGCGCAGGAGAATTTGGGGAAATCTGCCGGGGCTGCCTGAAGCTGCCCAGCAAGCGCGAGCTGCCGGTGGCCATCCAGACCCTGCGGGCTGGGTGCTCGGAGAAGCAGCAGCGCTCCTTCCTGGCGGAGGCGAGCACTATGGGCCAGTTCGACCACTCCAACATCATCCGCCTGGAGGGGGTCATCACCAGAGGTGAGGGGGCTACGGCACGGGGAGCCCGGGACATGCACAGCGGGGGAAGGCTCCTCTGTGGGCTTGAGCTGTCCCTTTGGAGCGGTGGCCTGGTGCTGGAGGTGCGATGCTGCTGCTCTCTGGGAATCAGGCATTTCCTCATGTATTAGTTATTTTAGCATTCTGATGATTAATAAAATGCTTACAGCTAGATTAATAAATCCAGGTAGCAGGACTGGCTTAGCAGCAAAACTGCGCTCCACATAAAAGCAAATTGAAGTGAAGTTCTGTCAGTAAAACAGATGACTCCACTCCCAGCTCTCATGGGAATGTGTGCGCGGCACTAGTCTGCAGATGCTGTAGTTAAATGGATATCCATGTAAATCCAAAGAAATGTGAGCACGTGTGCTGATTTTGTGTAGTATTTGTGTCCTGGGCTGAGCGGGTTGTGTTTGCTTTCACTGGGTGGTGCTGCCCTCTTTTGTGAAGGGGTTCAGTGTCCCAGTGAAAGGAGCATCTGGTGTGGAGATCCAGTGGGTTCCCAGCTGGGAAAGGAAACCTTGAACCTGTGGCTCATTGCAAACTCTCTGACCTTAAAGTCCTTGTCTCTGTTGGTGGCCAGGCAGTGCGAGCTGAGCATGCTGGCAGTTAACACGGGATTTCTGACACCCACGGTGCTGGAGCTGCTGAGCTGTGAGCAGGACTCATGCTGGGCTCTTGTCTGTCCTTGCAGGGAGCACCCTGATGATAGTGATGGAGTACATGGGGAATGGAGTGCTGGACTCTTTCCTCAGGGTGAGTGCTGGGAGCCGGTGGTAGCCATGGGGTCTGCCAGCTGCTCGGGCTCTGCTGGTGGTGTCCCCTTGAACTGGGCATTACTCACCTTTGGCTTTTCCTCCTCTTTTTTTTTTTTTTTTACAGAAACATGAGGGACAGTTCACAGCCACCCAGCTCGTTTGCATGTTGCAGGGGATTGCCTCTGGCATGAAGTACCTGGCAGAGATGGGATACATACATAAAAGCCTTGCTGCCCACAAAGTCCTGGTGAACAGCAGCCTGGCGTGCAAAATCACTGGTTTCAGACGGCCGCAAGAAGATAAGATGGAGACCATCTTCTCCACCATGGTAAGCTGTGTTCCCAAAGTCTATAGTCAACGTTACCCAAAAGCAAAACGCTGACAGAACAGCTACAAAACCTCTGCAGGGGTGGATCTCCGTGGCTGCATGCATGGCCATGGCCAGGAGCACTTGGACCAGGGCCTGGTGTCACTGGGGAGGTTTGCCACCTGCTCTGAATGCTGCATAAGGATCGGATCCAGAGCGAGCTAGCTTCTACTGGTGGAGTTAATAAGACATATAGCAATCCTAAGGCAGAACTGGTATTTTTCCTAGGCTCCCATTTCCTTCCTCATGCATGAATGCAGGCTCTGAATCTTCACAGCTTCTTTCTCAGCTAGAAATCAAATGTGTTTAGGCAGGGAACTGCACAGCAGCCGTCCAGCACCAACCACACGTCCTGTGCTGGCAGAGAGGCTGGAGGCAGCCCTGGCAGCCTCAGGGTTCCTTACGTCTGTTTTATCACTTGTAATGAAATTCATGGCTTTCAATTAAGAATTTAAGTCCTGCTTGATTCACACTCACACCTCGCCAGCTCTGCTCACCGGTGCACCTCCTGAGTGCCTGTGTGTGCTTGGAGAAGCTGCTGGGAGCCCTTGGGCAAAGAGCTGGGGGGCTGCTCTGCACCCCAGGGTCCCTGTGGCTCTTCAGCCTCTTGCTGAAGCTGGATCTCCCTCCCTGCTTCTTCCACACATGGCTCACACCGCTCTGGCCTGTTCCTTTTGAGGGTGCATGGATGTATTTTTAACTGCAGAGCAACATGACGTATTTCATTTGGTATGCTGCAGCCGCCCGGTATCAGCTGGGGCTGTTAGCGCATCACATTAACCAGGCATTAATATTTTAAAGAGCATTGATTCCTCAATCAAATGAGCACTTATTGTTTGCAGGGAGCACTGGGCAGCGCTGAGGAGACAGCAGCTGATGTGTGCGGGATGCAGGGACCCGGTGCCAGTGTCCTGGTGCAGGGTGTGGGTGTCCTGGTGCAGGGTGTGGGTGTCCTGGTGCAGGGTGTGGGTGTCCTGGTGCAGGGTGTGGGTGCCGCAGAGAAGAACCAGTTTGGGTTTGGCCCATGCTCTGCTGGGAGCTGCTGTTGTTTGCCAGCTCTGAGCAGGCTGGTGGCAGAAAGAGTCTTGGAAAGCTTTCAGCCATTCTCTCCAGCTGCCAGGGGCTTGGTGTGCTCCACAGGGAGAATCCCACTGTCCCAAAGAGTGTCTGGCAAAGCATGACCCCTTCTCTGGACACAGCAAGTGTCGTCTGGAGCTGCACCCAGCCCTGGCTGCTGTGCTGCAGAGCTCTCGAGCAGAGCTGTCCTGGCGCTGGCGTCGCGCCGGGTACAGAGCCTGCTGAGCGCGGGCGATGGAGAGCGCAGCAGGAGCCCTGGCTTCTCCCACCACAGAGCAGTGGGGCTGTGGCTTTGGGGTCAAGGTCTCCTCGCTGTTAATTACAATTAGCAGTGGTATCTGTCACCTGCTTCCCCCAGTGCATCCCGACGGCTCTGCAGATGCCAAGACAGGGATTTCTAATTACAGGAGAGCAAGCCAGGGTGGAGGGACTCTATGTTTTGCAGCTCTGAAATGGTTTTGATTAAATATTAATGTATGAAATGCCATCGGCGCTTCCCAGAGACATTCTCCTCTCCTGTTAATATTTCAGGACTCACACGCCCATGTAGTGTATGGCTGCATTTTAAAAGAAATTGAGGCTAAAGTTTTCTCTTAGTACTAAAGCTGCACGTGGGCTTGCTCAGTGTCTGCCCTGCGATGGCACAAATGGCTGCCCGGGAACCGCGTGCGTTGGCTACATCCCGCTGTGCAAGCACATCATTTCTCCCCTTCTGCCCGTCCAGCGTGGGAAGAGCCTGGTGCTGTGGTCAGCCCCCGAAGCCATCCAGTATCACCACTTCAGTCCCGCCAGCGACGTGTGGAGCTTCGGCATCGTCATGTGGGAAGTCATGTCCTACGGCGAGAGACCCTACTGGGACATGTCCAACCAGGATGTGAGTCCCCAGCGGCCATGCGGTAGATGATGATGTTGCTGTGTCTGACAGTGTGCAGAGGAGCTGCTGCTCCCCAGGCGGGGTGTGACGAGGGAGGTTTGCCCAAGGGATCTGCCCGTGATCTGCACCCCAGCACCTGACCCTGTCCCTCTGCCCTCCTCTGCAGGTGATGAAGGCTGTGGAGGATGGGTTCCGCCTGCCCGCCCCAGTGAACTGCCAGCCACCCCTCCACCAACTCATGCTTGACTGCTGGCAGAAGGACCGCAGCCAGAGGCCCAAGTTCTCGCACATCCACAACATCCTGAGCAAGATGGTGCAGAACCCAGAGCCCCTGAAGTGCCCCAGCTCCACGTGCACCAGGTGACCACCCTCCCGCTTTCTTGCCTGTTGCTCTGCTTTCCTGGCGGTTCCACCTCATGCTCTGCTTCCTCCTCACTGTCCCCCTCTTTGGCAGGTCCCACAGCACGTCCATCCCCCTCACCGAACGCACCTTCTCAGCCTTCCCATCTTTCAGCTCCGTGGGCGAGTGGCTTGAAGCGATAGAGATGGGCAGGTACAAAGACAACTTCACTGCCGCAGGCTACTGCTACCTGGAATCGGTGGCCAGGATGACAGCCCAGTAAGTGAACTGGTATCCTGGCTCTATGACCCCATGTTGCTGGGTGCAGAGTGAGCGAGCTCTGCTTTTCTTTGACAGGCATCCCTAAACATCTTCCAAAACAGTCTGTGGGATCTCGCTGGCATGGGGTGGGCTGCGTGTTGTGCATCTCGGTTGATGGGTTTTGCAGCTGAGATTTAAACCTGCAGCTTGTGACTTTAACCTCCAGTTTCTGGTAAGAGTAGTGTTTCTGGTCCCTTCCAGAAAGCAGTGTCCAATCGAATGTGGTTCCTGATAAGCTCTTATGCACGTGTCACCCTGGATGCCCTGCCAGGCTCTGTGCTGCTTTGGCTGGGACGGCAGGTTGGGGGTTTCTTACTCTGGCAGGTCTCAGTACCCTGATAGTCTGAAGGCTGCGCTGCCCTTGCGTGGGAGCAGTCGGGGTAGGGGCACTTCACCATTGGGGCTTATCTCTCATGGCTGATGTGGGGCTTGTTTTGCAGAGATGTCCTCAGCCTGGGGATCACGCTGGTGGAGCACCAGAAGACCATCTTGAGCGGGATCCAGACTCTCCGGGCCCAGGTGATCCAAATGCATGGCCGAGGCGTGCAGGTGTGAAGCAGCCCCCGCAGAGGTGCAGAGCCCTGACCCGGCTCCCAGCGAGGAGACAGCCAGCCGGCCCCAGACCCGACCAGACCTCTGAAGCCTCTCGGTCTCAGGTGGGATGTAGGAATCACTGGGCTGCTGCCAAACAAGTCATTCCACATGGCAAGAGAGCAGGGCTTCCTGTCCCCTGTGCCGGGGAAGGCGAGGATTCCTGGATGTGAGCGGCGTGCCTGGGTGGATGCGGCTCTCCCTAGCACTGTTTTGTAAGATGAGTCAAACTGTAATGATGCCATTTCATATGGTAACTAGGTTAACAGGGTGGATGGACATTTGTGCACTGTCTTAATCCAGAGCTGACAGCATTTTGCTATCTAGCATCCTACTGGTGAGATCCATGGGTATTTTTATACAAGCTGACATGTTCCAGCAACCCCACAAGGAGCTTTTATTGCTTTTATTTTTAGAGACCAGAGCACAGCTCATACCCAGCACCCAGCTTCTGGCAGGTGACTTTCCCCATCTGCTATGCTGAAGGAAATTCTTTCCCAGCCATGTCCCTTCCCCTCCAGGAGTTACTTCTCTGAGTCTTGACACCACAGTTGGTGAACAAAACCAAATACTCTCCACTAAAGTGCAGAGCAAATGGTGCTGAAGGTTTCTAAGGCTCTCTTGACAAGGCAATTTCAGGGGAAGAAGTGAAAAGCTTTGATGAAGGGAGCTATAGCCAAGAGAGGGCAAGCAGTGGAGCCCTTGGGCTGCCCTGCTGATGTTCTCAGCTGTTGCTGTCTCTTGTGCAGGTCCTGGTCCCTCGTTCTGCTGCAGAGCCCAGCAGTGGGCTGGGGACTTAGACAACAGCAAGAGCAGGCAGCACTCTGCTGCCCACACGCAGGGACCTCACAGGCAGCAACCTGCTGCCTGTGCAGGACAAATGCTGAACCTTCTGCTGCTGTTTCACCCTCTCTTCCCTGCTTCCTGCCTCGCAGCTTTGCAGGCAGTGTCCCACATCTGGCCTTCACTGGCTTCGTGGGCAGTTGTGGTGGGCTCAGATTGTGGTTCCTGGGCTGCAGAGCAAAGCAGGCAGAGCCTCGCTGCGTGCCCACAGCTGTGGGCTGACCCTAGAGCCTGGAGACTCATGTCAGCTGAGCTGGAGCAGCCCACTCAGAGGTGTCCACTCTGCCTTGGGGCAGCAGATGGATGAGTGCTCTTCCCTCTCTAGGTCTGGAAGCTTTTGCAGGGGAAAAGGTTTTATGAACAGCACTTATCCAACCTGCAGCAGCAGGAAGGAACCTCCCAGTTCAGCCAGAAATGGGGAGAAAACCTGGGAAGTGGTTTGGAGCCAGCCAACCACTGGGGTGAGTGCCCTTCCCTCCTCATCCTCCAGCTGCCCTGTGCCCAGCAGCTGGAGTGTCCTGCTCCGCCATGCCAGGGCCTCAGTTTTCCACTGCAGGTTAACGGCTGGGCAGGGGCCCGTGCCCGGGTGCTGCAGTGCCAGCGCACCCCGCAGCACCCGCAGCCTCTGCCAGGGGGGCACCCTGGGCCTGGGTGCTTGGGGTGGCAGCAGGGGCTGAGCCGAAGGGACCGTGCACACTGACGCTGGGGCTTGGACAGAACTGACCATTGTGTCCGTGGGCTCCTGAAATCTGGCTCCCCGTGTGATCCAGGCACGCTGGGGCACGTCAGCACTTTAATTTGTTGCAGAGGCAGCGCTGTGCTGCCAGCCTTGCACACCGGCAGCTCCCGCTGATGGTGGCCTGATCCCTGATGGAAGACATAAATAGCATCTGCTTAATAATACAAGTTTCCTTGAAGTTAGTTAATTAAATGGGTCTTTGCCGTCTTTGTACAGAGTTTTGTAGGCCTTTTATTATCATCTGTAAGTATTGCAAGTGAATTATTAATGATGAAAGGCAAAGATTTACAAAGGGAATGAATGCTGAGGGAGATGTTCACAGTGTGGCTGGAAATCTGCTCGAGTCAGATCTTCCTGTTCCCCGAGGATGGGGATCTGAATGATGACTGAGCGCAGGGCCCTCCAGCAGCCTCCCACTGAGGGGGCACCTCCCCTGCCCGGGCATCCTCCCTCTCTCCGGTTGTGTGGTCAAGCAGAGCGGCACGACCGTGGGTGCTGGTGGCTGTCCTGGCCTTCACAGTAAAGCCTCAGTCACGGTGGTTCCATTTTCACCAGCTCTGGGGCTCCTCTGGCTCAGCCACGCAGCCAGGCTGCCTCTGGGAATGTTCAAGACTAGCACGATTTCACCTTTTCCACATATTTTAGCTTGATTGTGTCAGGGATAAGAACTCTCTGCCTGAACTTCACCAACCAATGGTCTCAAAAGGTGCCACCTAAAGTGGATTTCTCAGTTAACTGCCCTGTGCTGGTGCTCCCAGGCAGAGCCGTGGTGAGCACTGCGCACTCCAGCCGCTCTCGGTCACACAGCCCCAGCCATGCAGGCTGCCGGGGACAAGGACACGTTCCCCCATGCAGGTTTTGAGCTCCTGGTAGCAAACATGTCCCTGTGGCCAGAGCTCAAGGCAGGATCCGGAGCCACCATTGCCTATGGGCACAGATGGAGCCACACTGGCAGTGGGTGAGTGCTGGGTGCTCCGGGGAGTTTGCTGCTCTCCAGGGCAAACAAGCTCTTTCCTTCTTGACACCTCTGCCCTTTAAACAACATTCCTCAATGTCACTTGGTTGTTTTTTTAACAGAAATAATCTGTCTTTAAGTTTGGCCCTTGCCCAGTCTGATTGGTCACTCACTGTCCTGCTGTTCACACCCAGAAGAGCGATAATGAGCTGAAACCTTCGTTTGGTAGAAATGCCAGATCCCGAGGATCAAGTGCAATTTGTATGCTCTTTATGTTTACATTTTATCTATAGAGAAAGAATATTGTAGTTCTCTCGGCAGGGAGTTGAACCAACTTGATTCTGGATCCTCTGCCCCACTATCTGCTCTTGTCCTGTCTCCCGGGATTTCCAGCAGCTTCCTGCCTCAGGATGCAGGGAGGTGACTCCAGGTCCATGCAGCTGCTTTCAAGGAGGTCTGGGGAAATCCAGGGCTTGGTGATGAGATGGAAGAGAGCTTTGGAGTCTAGGAAACAGACCTGGCCATGAGCAGGCCCTGACATGTTCCTCTTGAACCTCCCGGAACAGACCCCATCTCCCAAGTTATGGATGTGAGAAGATGCCAGCTGTGGGTGCTGCTCTCGGGGCTGCTGGGATCTGCTCCTCAGTCCCTCTGAACATTGCCTACCCGGAAAGAGAAACCTCAGCACAGTTTATGGAGTGATGGCAGATTCTCCTGGGTGGCCGTGCCCCGTGGCTTGCCGGGAGCCGCGGATCCCTGGGGAAGCTGCGGTGGCCGTGCGGGCAGGGCTCCCGCAGCCGCTGAGCTCTGCCCGGGGCAGCCCTGCCGCCTCCGCTGGTGTAATCGTAGGGTGCTTGCGCTGTGCTAGAGCACTTTCAGTAAAAATGAGACCATCTTTCAATCATTCCTTTAGTGTTTCCCCCCTGAGTTAGGCTCCCATGCTGCCTTCTCCAGCACAGTCAGGATGGAAGGTGTAATTGCTTTGTCTGAGTCTCTCTAGCTGGTCCCAGAAGAAATTCAGTGTTTAATTACTTTTCTGACTTCGGTGAGGGACTGGGATGTGCTGTTTCTTCTAGACAGTGTGGTTCTGGGGACGGGACTGTGCTCTACCTCTGCACAAAAAGAGGTATTTGCTTTCCTGGCCTCTCCTTCAAGAAAAATAAGAAAAAGCTCATAATGGAAGCACGCATCCTAGCCTAGCGTGTTGCAACAATAAACATTTCTAATTGAGCTCCTCGTCATCCCTGATGATAATAAAATGAGCAGATTAAGCTATAGATAGTTGTTATGATTTTAAAATTAACTTGCATCCTCTCAGCATCTCTCTTCGGGGAAGCATTCAATGCCTTCTAATTAAATTAATTAGCAACACTGTTTAGAAGCTGCTCGACCAAGGGAAATGCCTCAGAACGATTTCTGTCTCTTTGACTGTCCAGCCTCTGACACAGTGCAGGGCTCCTGCCCCTGAGCTCCCTTGTCCTCCTGAATCGCCCTTCTCTGTCATCTCCTGTTTTCCATGAGGTCAGGAGGATGGATCCTGGCCCCATGGCCGGTCTGAGTGCTGCGTCCTGCACAGCACCTGCACGATCAGACCCTGTAGGGCTGTGAGTGGGGGGGGACAAGGGACATGTCTCCCATCCACAGGGATGGCCAGAGGCAGCTTTAGAGCAGGAACGATGCGCTGGAGGTGGAATTGGGGATGCTCTGGCTGCAGTCCAACACGGAGCTGCTCGAAGTTGCTCCGTGCAGGCAGGACATGTGGCTTTGCCATCACCGGGACCTGCAACACCCCCTCCCACGACACCGAAACTGGAATCAAGTTGGTTCATCTCCAGATGCTTTTTGATATTCATTAATCACCTGTTATATATTGTAAATACATACATGAGAAGTCAATATATATTTTTATAAGCTTGAAACAAATGTAATATAATATTGTAAAGGACACGGTGTACATTTCATGTTTGAACTATAGTCAGAGATCTCCAGGGAATCATAGTTGATTTGGAATAGTTAATAACAATAATAATAATAAATGGTAATAAAGATATATTGACATTTTTGTTAATTTTTTATTTATTGAACTGTTTGAAGATTGCAATAATGAGATATCTAAATACCTAAGTAAAAACAACCACTAATTCTGCCCTGGCGTGTCTGTGTGGGTCATTTCAGGTGTTCTGATGAGAAGTGCCACTTGAGCATGGGTTAGGTGAGGAACAGTTTCAGTAGCCGCAAGCTGTGAAATGATGCACTGATTTATTAAATCGCATGTGAGCAAGATGAAAGCCCTGGCCACTGCTGCAGAGGTGGAACTCAGGATGGTGGTTTCTTACTATTGACTGTTTGTCAGGGGAAAAAAACCCTTTACTTACCTAGTACAGCACATCGGTCTGTCAGACCCAATGCTGCTGGGACAGGCAGGAATCGCTCCCGTCACCCCGAGGACCAGGTAACCTTGGAAGTGCTCACAGCGTGGAGCTGTGAGTATGAGTGCAATCGTCAGCCTGATATACGTGTTGCTGCGTAGGTGTGGGGATGCTGCTGAGCAGAGGGAAGACACTGCAGAGTTACTGTGCTCCAGGCATGTCATTAATTGTTTAATTGAGGAAATGAAAGTGGTGTATGGCCAGCATGTTAAATGCAAACACTGCACAAACAAGAATATTTACAAATAATTCGATGCGTCTCTCACTAGTTTACATTTCTTCTCTTTTTCTTAGGCTGCTTAATGCCAAAGAACATGTAGAAAATCCTTGTTTTGGTGTGCTGACAACAGTGACAGCTGCTGGGAAAAGGAACTGAATGGGTGCTTAAAATGGGTGAAGTCTATTTGCCTTCTGTCGATCAATTAATTCAGCCAGTCTTCAACAGGAGCCTGGCCAGGGCTATATTGGCACTGTAAAGAAATAATTAGAGCGCTGAAGCAGGGCTATGAATAGTGGATTGCAAGTCACAGCCAAGCAGATGTATTTTTTGCCCAGTTTTCTGCACTCATGCCTCCTGTGGTCCATGGGTGATGGTTTTACCTCCTTTCTGTGACCTTCCCGATATGGTCTTCACTGGGAGCACCTTCCCCGCTCCCAGCTGGGACCCCCCTGTGCTGCTGAGGGGCTGGTTAACCCCAGCACAGACAACGGGGAGGTGCAGTGTGGGTGATGCTGGAGCTGGTGGGGGTCCCCATCAGCCCCGTGGTGCTCCCGTGGTGTGTGAGCAGGGGCGACTCCCCCAGGGAACATGCCAGGCAAAGGCTGTGGTGAGCCGCGTAAATCGAGCCATTAATAACTGAGCTCATGTCATATGGAAACAAGTCGGCTGCGTGCGGCGGCGCGCAGCGATGGCTGAGACATCGTTAGCAGCTGCCTCCCTGTGCACTGGGAAATGTCAGCGTGAGAGGTGGCCAGAGCAGGGTGGGCACCAGCCAAGGCTCTGCCATGGCTTTGTGGCAACGGCTCCACAGCCGCGGCTCCATGGCTACCAACGTGGGAGGCGGCAGCTCTGGGCCCCCTCCCAGATCTAAGCCTTGGTC
Organism: Coracias cyanogaster; assembly: GCA_033124195.1. Classification (NCBI taxonomy): domain Eukaryota; kingdom Metazoa; phylum Chordata; class Aves; order Coraciiformes; family Coraciidae; genus Coracias; species Coracias cyanogaster. The sequence continues at coordinate 26,180 of JAVSBS010016312.1, read as the reverse complement.
CTGGCTTCCAGGTTCAAGAGCCCCTCTCCTGTCTGCCCTGGCAGGTTTGAGCTCTTCTCACTTGATTCCTTGTGTGAAGAGTGAAACAAAATAAAAATAAGGAAGGTAATTGCCCAGAAATGAGTTGTTACATGCCTGTATGATTAGCTGGCGTTAATTACTGGCACAAAAGGGGCTCCTTCTCCTCTGCACCCAGGGAGCAGTGTGGGGGTTCCTTGGCTGTCCCAGTGAAGGTCACGGTGGAGCCGTTCCCTGCATTGCCCACCATGGAGGCAGATTTTCTGGCTTATTGGGTCAAGCTGCTGCACTGAGCAGTGTCAGCGTCTCCCTGCCCTGCTTGAGCTGGAAGCTTTGTCTTTATAACTTGGTGCTCACAGTTTTACGACTGCCCTGTTGCGGTGATGGATTGCAGGGCTGACATTGAAGCTGCTGCTCCTTCTTCCCCCACCCTCTGCTGATGCAGCTGACCAGACTGCGAATATTTTCTGCACAATGGACCAGAGAAAACCTTTCTCCATCTAATTCTGCTTCCCTGATCTGGAGATTTGAGGGGAAAATTACAGCCTGGTCTGCAACTGTGCATGTGTCATGTATATCCAGCAATGCACTTACCAGCTTCTGACACATGCAGTGTCTTTGAGGGAGAGAACCAGCTCTGGAAAATGTCTGGAAAATCATAGCAAACAGCACAGCTATCACACCGTTCATGGCCAGCCCATGGCTGAGCAGTGCCAGCGTCAGCTCCTCCACCCTGGAGAGCTGCCCACCCCAGCCCTGCACCCCCAGCACGGATGGACACCAGCAATGGAGGAGGCTGCTCTCTGGGGACAGGGGAGGGCTCAATAAGCTGTTACGTCTGAGACACAGCAAAACGTGAGATGCAGCAGGGATCAGTCAGGGCAGGGCTCAGCACATGGCAGGTGCTGCCTCATATAGGGCTGTTTTTGGTTTTTCAAGTAAAACATTTATTGCATGGTGCTCATGAGAGCAGCTGGCTGCAGCATCCGGCAGGACCGTGTCCTGGGGTGAGCAAAGGCAGAGCCGAGTCTCCTCCTCACGCCTCTCTCCCACTTAGCGGCCTCAGACATGAAATCCATCACTCTCCCCGTTCTCTTTTGGACATTTACTGCAGAGAGGCTGCGTGGCCCGACTCTGCTGCTATGGCTGATGAGGCTGGGACAAGCCACTGCTCCAGTGGCAGTGGTGTGGTGGGGTCAGACAAGCCTGGCCTCGCTGGCGTGTGTCCCCCGTCCTCGCTGTGCGGGGAGGAGATGAGCAGGAGGAGAGCGGTGCCAAGGGAATGTTGAAAAGAGCCTGGCTCTGGAGGACGAGCAATGTTTAAATAGGAACAACTGCTAATTACCAGGAAGAGCCGGTGCCATCTATCATCATAATCAGTGATCTGTCAGGTCAAGTGTCACTGGGACGGATGCATCTTTCCTCCTTGTATTAATCTCCCACCATCTCAGTGTGTGAGAAATGCACGGCGCTGAGGCTTTCCTGGAGGAGGGTGCCTGTGGTCACCCCAGCTGGGTGCAGGCAGCAGAGCTGGTGTCCTGCGGGATCGCCAGTTCTCAAACTCGTTTGCTAATTGCAAAAGCTGAAAATGTGCTGAAGGTAACACAGTAACTTCATGGTCATTGAAGGTGTGACAAGCAAGTTTCAGAGACAGAGCTGCAGGGATGGGTTCAACTATGCGGGACTTTGGCTGCCTTGTGTCAGCTCTGGCTTTCCTCCTTGCTTTGCCCCTGCTTACACGAGGTCTAATTAAAGCAGAGGCTGCAGGCTCAGTTTTAGCTGGTGCAGATGAGGATAAAGAGACCTGCTCCTTCTGCTTCTCCATGCCCTGCTGGGGCCAGACAGAGCCACCATCCAGCCCTACCACTGGCCATACCAGTGGGGACAGAGGTGCCAGCCCTGGGCTCATCTGGTGAGAACAGCCACGGAGCTCTGGCTGGGCTGAGCTTGCGGCAGGTCTGGGACCAGCCAAGGGATGCCTGGGCTGAAGAAAGCGCTGGGGTTTGTGGGACATCCCCGTTCAGGTGGCCTTGGCGCAGGGCTGGGTGCCCGCCAGCAGCACCCGCGGTAACCTCCGCTGCCTTTGCCCTTACCGTTGCCTGCTGACAATGGAGCCATCTGCCCAGCAGCAAGAGATGCCTGGAAGGTACAGGAGCCATTCAATTACACAATTATAAATGTCTTTGGCCTTTTTATCTTGCCGAGCTGACGAGCACCTTCAGCATCGGACAAAGAGACGCTGTTATCGCTCGCGCAGCAGCTGCCTTCCTGGGCAGCAGCCACGGCTGAAGGGGCACAAACAAAAGCAAGGGAATAATATTGAGTCAGCGAGTCCAGATCAGTCCCTGAGCCACAGCCTCTGCCGCACAGCCACATCTCAGGGAGCCTGAGCCGGCCCTTTTCTTGACTTGTTTTTCTTGTACTCCAACAATCTGCCACATCTGGAGCCCTGACTGCAGGAGCTCACGGGCTGGCCGGGCTGTGCCCCCATGCCCCTGCCGCTGCCATCACCCCTTTGGCTTTGTCCACACAGTGTTGAGAAGAAAAACACACCTGGGCTGGGGCTGGTGATCCTGGCTGGGATGTGTCCTTACTCAAATGCGTGCTGCAAGCTGGTGGCAGGGCTCTGGTAGCAAAGGCAGAAAGAAGAGGGATGGATTTAGAGGGTTTCTGCTCTTTCAGTTACAATGAAGAGCCCTTACAACGTGTTGTCCCCAGGCACCTGCTCCCTCACCCCTTGTTTTATAGGGGACATCTGATGGATGTAAGGAATTAAAAGGACATTTTAATGACTTCTGGTTTACTAGCAGACTAGACTTTCAGGAATCAGTTGTGCCAGGAGGAATGCTGCACAACTGTTCACAAAGCTCACGGCAAATGGGTGCCTTTGAGGCGAGCTGGTGGGCTGCTACAGCGGGCGAGCATCCTTGGCACCTCTCAGGAGAAGCAGATGTCCTCAGCGCTCGGCGCAGCAGGGCAGGCTGAGTGACCAGCTGGTATCCCGAGACCACACAGGGCACCGCGACTGCTGCCAGCACCAGCACCTCCTCTTCCCACCATGGCAGCAGCTCCGGGAAGCTCCTGTGCCCAGCGGGACTCCCAGGCTGCAAAAGCCAGTGAGCCTGGCCGAGTGATGCTGAGGCTGCGTGCATGGGTCTGTATCACACCTAATAAAACTTTCATTAGATGAGAGAAACTCCATGAAGTGCTGGGAATTGGCAACAGCTGAGCAAAGGCATTCATTAGAGATGCAGCCGTATCAGGCTCGGGGGTGCCGCTGAGTGTGGCTGTTCATTAAGTCACACTTTACAAATGGGCGATGAAATATTTACCCACAGACGTTTAGCAGAGATGAGCGGCGTGGTGCTGCCTGCCTGTGACTGGCATCTCCATAGCACTGGCTCCCTCGGCACTGGGGTCGGGGGCATCCTCCTGCCCGCTCTGCCCCGTGCTAAGCCCAGGCTCTGGAGAGCAGCGGGAGCTGTTTTTTGAGGGGCAAGAGGCAGGGACACCCCCAGACAGGGGGGTCTCACACAAACCCCCCTGGCCCCTGCAGCATGTGGAGCTGGTCTTGCTCTCTGCACGGCACAAGGGGAGCACAGCTCACTGCTTTTTGTACACTCATGAACACTCCATTAACTTGCACAGTATTTAAATTCTATAATGGAGCTGGAATAAAGCAGCAGCATCTTATCCCCATTGGAGCCCTTGATCATCTGTTACAAAGAGGCACATTGAGGAAAACTCATACATTTAGATAAGAACTCAGCACCGAGCAATTCAGGCTTTTCTTGCAAGTCCCTTCTCTTTAACAAAGCATGTTCTCCCTGACACTTCCCCAGGGGAAATGCTGTGACTCTGGTAGCTGGGTGCTATAGAGCGCTCAGGCGCGATGGGGCAGTGGCGGGACTTTTGCATTTTCTGACAAAAGGAGCAAAGCTCTGGATGGGCCAGAGGCACGAGATGACAAACTCAGCCCAACGCAGCGGCGCAGGGCAAGGTGCTTGTGTGCTGCACATCCTGCCAGCCCTCCTCATGCCTGCGGTGGGGGAACTGCCCTGGTCCCGGCTGCACAGGGTGGGCAGAGGCAGCAGAGACACCTGTGATGACCACAGACCTGGAACGGGTCTTTGCTTTGTAAAGCAAAAGCATGAAGCCAGGAGTGAGGGCAGAGCCAGGAACATTCCCATGCTGAGACGCAGCAGCATGGGTCCTGCTGCAGACTGCGTGTATTAACGGTGAATAAAACACACGGCAATGTCTAGGTAGCTCAGCTTAATTTGTTTCCTGCAAGTGGCCATGTGTCACCGTGTCACGAGTGCCATGATGCACTGGGCACACAAGCCGTTATTTCCTGCCAATCCCTTCTACAGCTCATCTTGTGCTGTGCCAAGGCCTCTCCCCATCCTGCTCAGGTGCCATCTCCTCTGGATGAGCCATGAGAATTTCAGTGTTCAGCCTGATCTCAAGGCTCCCGTCTTGGTGCAGTTTGGAAGTTACAGAATCATAGAAACCGAAAGCTCTTGGCCTGATGCTCATGCCAGAGCCCAGCCTCAACACAATCACCATTTCTGATGGACCCTGTGGTGAAGCTGGTACCCGGTGCAGCCCAGCATGTGCTGCTGCCGGTGCTTCCGATGCTACCAGGGGCTGTCTGACCACAGCGCCAGGGCTGGGGAGCTCTGGCAGCCTGCGGTGGGACAATCTCTCCAGACAGCCATAGGGATGGCACTCAGCCATGGGGGTTTTATGCTGTTAAATATTTTTAAGTGAATTCTATTACATGCCAGGAGACAAAGAGATTAATAGAGCAATGAAAATGCTTTTTGTGAGATTTAGGTGCTCTGGGGTGACGGCAATTGGTGTGCTGGATAAATAGCAGTCTGTGACTGTAAATACAAGCTCCCAGCATAAGTGGTATGTAAATTGGTAATGCTGCACGTCTCTGGGGAAAAACAGGCCCAGGGACCCAGCCTGCTTCCACTATGGCTGCTTCTGGGCAAAGTTAAATTAACTGAAGGTATAATGCAGCTTTGCAGGAGAAGCAGAATTTGTTACAGCAGTTCATGTGAGGAACAGCAACAGAGTTGCTCCCTCACCACCATCTCATCACCAGGACTCCTGAAGGAACTATTTTTTATCCTCGTGCTGTCTGTACATGTGTGTGCATGACCCAAGGGGTTTTTGGTCGCCTTGCGTGTTGCCACACTCCTGCTGTGAGGTGGATGCTCCAGCCCAGCCGTCATCCACAGGTCACGCTCACGCACTTCCCTGTCAGTCTCCTTCTTGTGCATTTGCTTGTTCCCACCCCAAAAAATGGTCTCTTATGTTAGTAAAGATGATGCCAAACCCTTGCTGGCTGAAGAGTAAAACCATTGCACCAAACGCTGATCTAGCAGACCCTGCACCCAGGTCTGCAGCATGTTGGGGTCTGGCAGTGGTCCTGGGGAGCCCCAGGCGGGAGCTGAACTAGCCGGGGGTGTGACAGAGGCACCCGTTTGGTCACCTCACAGATGTGCCTGAGTCCTTTCCATCCAAAGCACCAGCAACCAAAGCGTTTGTGCTCGTGGGGCAGCTGGTTGTGCTGAGCTGGGCAGAGAGATGCTTGGAGTCAGTCCTCGATTTCCTAATCATGATTAAGTGCATGGCAGGGTCTGCAGTGCCAGCAGCTGGGGCAGGTCCCGGTTTCCACTTAAATGATTTTTGTAAGGAAGCTCTATTGTGACTGTAACATTTGCCCACAAAAGGATAAGAGTTTCCCTCAGTCTGTTAGAATTACTGTTAACAGAGTATTGTCTTGGCTGATCAGAGCAGGGTGGCTCTCAGGAGCCGGTGCTGTCTCACAGCACAGAGCAGAGCAATATATAACTCTCTGCTTTGACTTGCGGGGAAATGCGATGTGTCAGGTATCACATCACACTGCATCAAAATGTGATGTGGCATAATGAATCAAGCCTCCAAAAATAAAGCTTTCTTCTGGAAATAAACTTGTCACTGTCAATTTAAACTCTTGCCAAAGAATCGTGATCTGATGTGAGTTACTTTTGCCAGCAAGTTACAAAAGTGGGTGGTTTTAATTGCTATTTATAACAGAAATAAGAGTCTAAAGAGAGAAGGGAAGGTGTCTCTATCCAAATATGTGTTAGCTGTACAACAGAAAACCCAGATCCTAAACGTAGCTCAAATATAGCAGATCTTGAGAGAGAATGAAACTCAATTTGCTTAGAGTGACCAAGGAAAAGGAACATTTCCTCCATTCCCACTTACCCAAACACCCAAGGAGGCAACAGCAGCTGCTGCCGGTGGGGAAGCTCCATCCAGATCCTCCAAACACGATTTTTCATTTTATAAGAAGTACATTGGTCTAGGGCTCGAATTATTCAGCTGTTCACACTGGTCACACTGCAATGGGAAGATGCATTTCCCCAGACTACTGCCCTCATTTCCACGGCCTTGGCTGTGGATGAGTGCAGAGATGCTCAGAGACGTGTTGCCGTCCATGGGAAAACCAGCCAGCGGGTGAGGGAAGGGGCCCGGCACTGCCGCTCGCACACGGAAAGTGCTGGGGGCTGCCTTCCAGACCAGCGTCAGGAGGTGAAAACAGATAGTGAGATGTATGGGCTCAGATCAACATTTCATCAGACTTCCCATGTCAGCAAGGAGTTGGGAACAAAAGGAAACCTGTCAGAGAGAGCCCGAGAACCTAAAATACAAGACACAGCAAGGAGCCGTGGTTATTGATGGCGAAAACTCGGAAATTCGGCTCCCATGCCTCAATGTCTAACTGCACTGAAAGATTCTGTGTGTTCCTCTGATTTAGTCTTTAAGGAAGAAAAGAGCTGATTAAAATTCAGCAGCCTGAGGTGTCTTAGGTGGTTATTAAGGGAAAAAAACTTAAAAGTTCTGTAAGGAGGGAAGGGATCCCATCTTGTCAACACACTGAGAGAAAGATTTCAGTCTCCCAGCCTTGGGAAGGGCGTTTGTCTGGGCAAGGTCTGTTCCTGATGCTGATTACCACGGACACTAATCACCCCTCATTCCCAGGAGCAACCACCAGGGAAGGAGGTGGTGATGCTCTCCTGGGCTGTCCCACTGCAAAGACAAAACTCTTGCTGTGCCCACAGAGTGCGATCAGCCCCTGCCCGGGTCACCAGCGTGGGTAGGTGCTTGCACCAGCTCGTGGCTGGTGGGACCCACCGAGCCCGGCTTTAACTTTGCCAGTGGGACCCAACGAGCGTGTGCCCCGGTGCTGGAGCAGCTGAGCCCCCGCCAGCCCCTCGCCCAACTCCTGCCCTCTGACCGAAGCAAACAGACCTTGAGCAAAGCCACTCTTTGTGTGGGTAACCACCGAGCAGCACCAGCCGGGCATGCTGCAGCTGCCTTTGCCCCTGCCCTCACCCCAAGCCGCTGTCCTGCCAGGAGCCCAGCACGTCCCGGATCCATCACAGCCTCTGCTGGGATGTGACGAAGCACAGGTGACAAAGGAGCGAGGTGACAGCCGCTGTGGGCCGGCGGGAAGCAGCGGTGGCTTGGACCCCATTATTGATTTGAGGAATGTTTCACACAGATCATTTATTTTCATTAGACTTCTGCCGATGTCTTCATATCAGTGTCCCCTACGTAGGTCGACATCTGTCCTCAGGAATGCTTTAATTGCATTTTCTTTGCTTTACGCAGCTCTTAGCTAATGCATTCTGGCTTCATTAGATTAGACACCTATTGTCCTGAGGATGTTGTCATGTTTTCAAATGGCTTCAATCAGCACCTCCCAGGCACCGGCTATTTCAGGAGATAATAAAACCAAAACCTCATTCAGGCTGGGTGAGTAATGGAGGTGCATTTCCCACCCCCATCCAGCCTGGCTTTAAATTTGACTCACTGACATCCCCCTGGATGCTGGCAGAACACAATTAAGCCTCTTGTCTTGCAGGCATCGTCCGTGTGGTTACACACTGCTTGGGAGGAAGAGCTGTGCAACAGGAACTGGGTTTCTAATGATCTTGTCATTGCAAACAGCACAGAGACAGTAAATGAAAGACTGAGGGAACGGTCAAGATCAAAACTCAGATTTCCAGATGTCCGGAGCACGGCAGGCTGCAGGCTCACAGTGCTCCATCTCCTCGGACCCAAGCTGGGCCAGCAGCTCGAGGCACGTGTACATGAGCACATCTCCTCTTCATCAAAGAGGATGAAATGTGGAGTGACAGTCCCAGAGCCCACCCGTCACAGCAGCACAGGGGGTTTCTCTCCTTGGCTGTTCTCAGACCTTGTTCTGCCCAAGCTCCTTCCCCTCAGGGGAGCCCAGGGATCCTTCACCAGCTCTTACAGCAGCTCCTGTCCCTGCTGCATGGCTGCAAGTGGTCACAGGTTTAGGGAATGGACCGAGGTGGGAAGGGACTGGCTGGACACTGGGATGGGGGCAGAGACAGCACAAGCACCGGGCTCCGCTCCCCGGTGAGGGCCGACAGCTCCGGGACAGTCCCTGTGCCGCGGGATCAGCCCAGCTCACGGCTCCCCAGCTCACGGGTCCCCAACTCACAGGTCCCAAGCTCACGGGTGGTCAGCTCACAGGTCCTCAGCTCATGGGTCCCCAGCTCACGGGTCCCCAGCTCACGGCTCCCAAGCTCCCAGGTCCCAGACAAGGGCTCTCCTTCCTCGGCCGCTCTCCTCTGGCAGAAGGATTGCCTCAGTCCTGTCTTCTTATCATGAGCTACCACAATATCTGCATCTATCCTTTTCACCCCACAGGCGGTATTTTGACTTCTGGAATTCATCTTACCTAGTGAAGGACTCCAAATATATCCCAGACAATTTCCTCTCCCCATTTTTAATAATCTCTTTCAGCCTTAAATTAGTTTTTGAAAATATGTATTGGGATGATAGGCTTTTTATCACAGCTGATAGACAATATTCATCACACCCTGTCCTAATCCTCACAACACACACACTTTCATTACAGCAGCCCTGCATCAATTTTAACAGCACTTAATTCATTACAACTCCATTACTACCTCTGCAGTCTCCCCACAACAACTTTACCGGTGATTTGTCACCCAGGTTCCCCATGGGCAGCTCTGGTCCCCACCCCGCGGAGCCGTGGTGGCTCCTCAAGCCATGGGATGGATGGAACGGCCCCATTCAGAGCACGGTGCAGGGATGGTGCTGCCCTGTCCCCTGCAGAACTCCTCCGGAGAGCTTGGGGAGGTGACAGGTGGAGAAGCAGAAGAGAGAGGCTGGGCTGCGAGTGTGGGGGGCACCTGCAGCCCCATGGGCACAGCAAGGGCAAGGCGATGCCCTGGGGCTGTGCTGGAGCATCCTCCTGTTCCTGCGCCCTGGTTTGACCAAACCAGCAGTGATGGAGATGGCCCCATGCAGGAGACCAGTGGTTCCTCTCGGTGACCTCAGCCCAGTCAGGGTTCCCAGGGCCCAGGAGAAGAACCTGCTGGCAGAACTTGTTGCAGCAGCAGCCCCTCCAGAACAAATACTCCAGCAAAATATCAGTTTTGCTAGAAACCTCTCTGTAAGCAGAAGCCTAAACATGAAGGTAGATGAAGAGGCACGATGCCCACTTTGGGCCAGAGCCAGGAGCAAGAAGAAGAAGAAGCACCATGATCTGGAGACTGATGACAAAGAGGAAAATCGCTGAAGCCTGAGAAGCTCAGCAAGTTGCATGACAAGGAGCACTGCAGAGGTGGTGAAGTTGCAACATCTGTCGGGTCCTGGGAGCACAGAGTTGTCTACTTGGCCAAAAAATAAATCCCATGGGGCTAGCTGTGTGAGACCAAGGACATGGTGACACAGCATTCCAGTCCCCGTGTCAGCTCGTCTCATTCTGCGCCGTGCCCCTGCCATTAGCCGGTGCATAGAAGAGTAGGGGCAGGATTTACACTCCCCAGCCCACGCACTGGGAGGTTTATGGCACCGTAAAATGGCTGGGCTCTGAACAAACACAGCTGAGCAATTCTGCACAGCCCTCTGGTTAACAAAGCAGCTTTACGAGCCCCCTGTAATGTGACTGATTCCCTTTTATTGCACCGGTTGATTAAAAGTGTCACTGGGATGGCGACAGGTCCCTCCTGCTCGGGGCATGGAGGTGCTGGGGCTCCTGCTTGGAGCAGGGGAGGTGGGATGAAGAGCAAGGTCCCCCCACTCCTCCATTGCCCCATGGGCAGCAGGACTGGGAGCCCTCTCCTCCTGCCAGTCTTGCAGCCACGATTAGCCCAGAATCGATTAGATCCACTCCTCCAGGAAAGGAAACTCCCCACAACGCTGCTGATGCTGCACACGTGTCCAGAAAAGCGCTGCCATTGAACACCCGCAGAGAAAGGTTCATCAGTGGTCTTTGGAGCCAAAAGGCAATTATGACTGTAGCAAATAATTTCAGGCTCCAAAAAAGGACAAGGATATTGTCAGCGTGGGGAGATCTTGGGAATCAGAAAAAGCAACACAGCGGCTCTGTATCTAAAACAGTATTTCTATTCCTCACCAAAAGCAAATTTTTGTTTTTAAGGACAAAAGTAAGGACAGTTTTAAGGACAAAGAGCAGAAACATTCTGACTGCAGCACTGGGGTTTAGCCAGGAAAAGGGGTGAGAAGGTAATGCCAGGTCATGAGCAGATGTAGATAGAGAAGGAAAGCTTCCCGGGAAGGAAAGCTTCCCTGCAGCCTGCCTGGATCAATTAGTTAATGAGTCCTCAGCCCACCCTGGTCATGGCCCTACCTGCACGGTACTGCTGAGCTCCTGCCTGCACAGCACCTGCCGGGGGGACGCAGCCCTTGGCTCTGGGGGGCATTTTTGGAACTGCCAGGTCCCACTGGTGCAGCTCTCACCTGGAGCAGGGGGCTCCAGCGAAGGCATTAACAGCTTCATTAGGAAGTGTCTGGGGTATTTGACCTAATTAATTGGTAGGGGAGTGACACGTGCAGGAGGTGTCTGCAGAGATGCTCTGCTTGGTGTGTGAGGGACCACTGTGAGCCTCCAGCCTCCAAAAACGCCTGGGCTGTGGTGCCTCTGTGCTCCTGCCCTTGCTGCCTGCTCCTGCCTGCACCCCACAGCAGGCAGTGCCCTTCCCAGGGCTCCAGCGCTTTGCATGGAGAAACTTCCTACAGCAAACCTTAGACAAGACAGGAGTGTTGTGAGGAACAGATGGAAGTGCCAGATGGGTAAGGAGTCTGAGGAGGGAGATGTTATTACGTGGAGTGAGCCATAGGCTCCAATGATCCCGCTCCAAACAATCGGCAATTAACTTAGGCTATTAGCATCAAACTTTGTCTCCAAAGTTTCCTCCCTCTTCTCATTGCCATTGGGCCTCCTCATTTCTAGGTGAGCTGGATATCTGATGAGCAAATGAACCTGTAACTCATTCGCAGCAAGATGCCTCGCTCCTCAAACAAGCAAAAAACCACCAGAGGGGTTATTTGCCAAATATAATGGGATTACTATCGGTCGGCACCATCCCAAAGGGAAAGAGAAATTGGTTCTCTCTTGCAAGGGCTTTTATTTATAGTGAGAAGGTGAAGCCTTGTTACTGTTCTGTCTTGGCACAGGCTTGGGACGTGTCCTTCCAGGGGACACCCGCAGGCAGCGCCCTGGGTGCTCCCACTCCTGCAGAGGGGAGCTGGGGCCTCCACAGGCTGGGACCCCGGCTCAGATCTGCCCTGCAGCAGCTTTCCTTGGTGGTCAGCAGGAGCATCTCCAGCCACGTGTCTCCTCCTGCCTCCACCTGCACCCGGGCACTGCCAGCTCCTCTGCCAGGCTGGCATTTTGGTGTGCAATGGGTGTTACACCTCTGCCAGAGCCCCTGGCTGCTGCCCCATCGTTCGAGCCCAACATGGGGCTCAGGCACCTGCTAATGGGACACTCGGTTTGGGTGCTTACATCCGAACTAGCTGGGCATTCACGTGTGAACAGGGCACTCACGCGTAAATTAATCCAGTGCTCACGCGTGAATGCTGCAGACACTGTAATTTATGCTCAGCACCACTCCACCTCCCCTGAATTGATGTGCAGCTGTAGAGGGCTGAGCCGTGACAGCCCTGAAGAGGACACGCTCCTGCTGTCCTGGAGGTTTATGTTCTGTCACGACTCTGCTGTGACATAAGGCACAGAAAGGCCTTGCTGCCGCCCTGGTCCCTCGGGATGCCTGTGATGGTGGCAGCTCCGGCGCAGCCTCTGAGCAGCTCTGCACGGAGCTCTCGCTGCTACGAGGGTGACTTTGCTTTGCTCTGTTTGCTGTGAAGTGCCAAGCGATGGCGTTTCTGATCTCTGTCCCTGGCTGGCTGGCAGGATAACAGCATCTCTTTTTTTATCTGCACGAGCTACTCAGAGCTGGCAGCTCTCAGCAAGTGGTTTCTTTGTCCAGCAGGTTGCTTTGGAGCTGCGTCTCCCGTCACCTTTGTGTGCAATAATTGGTCAACAGAAAGAAAAAGCGGGAGCATTTGTGGGTGTGCAGAGTCGAGTGCTCAGCACTGCCCCGGCCAAGCCTCCCTCCCGGGGCCGCGTGCTCCAGACAGATGCATTTTCAGTTGCACTTTCCATCTGGCATTGATTACTGCCCAATTTCTCGTACCTTCATTGGCAGTCAGCAGAAGCAGGCTGACTGACATGGAGGGAGAACAGCTCCTCAGATCTCATCAATCAAGTGCCATCAGGTTCCAGCTTCCCAGGCTCCTGGGCCACAGGGTCACCCTTGGTGCAAGCTCAGCTTTTCAAGAGCCCTCCCCATGCCCCCCTCCCGCCTCATCCCCAGCTCTGCCGCAGAGATGGAGACTGAGCTGCAAGCTGCTGTTACTCACTGTCCCCCTCCATCCTGCCTCTGGACTTTCAGGTCATTTGGGGGATAAATGGGAAGAAAATTCACAACGTTTTTTTCAGGAAAGAGTGAGACAACACACAGGAACATCCGACAGCACCAGATGCAGAGCTTTCCTCAGGGCACCGTGTTGGGGTCCCCACTCCTCAGAGGTGCATCAGCCCATGTAGGGGCCCCTCTCCCCGGTGGTGCCAGGCTCAGGGTCAGGCTGGCTCCCTGGCAGTGCCCAATGGGCACACACACATCTTCAATGTCCCCCCGTGAGCGGCAGCGTGCCAGCTGGGCTCAGTGAAAAGCATCAGCCCTGTGCAAGGCGGGAGATGTACAGAGGAACGACGCTGGCCTGGCACCGAGCAGGGAGCACGAGTTTCCTTTGGGCTCCTGGTGCTTGGCCATTCGGCAGCGGCTTTTCCTCAGGCAGAGCCACAAGCAGCGAGAAGAAGGGGCTGCTCTGCTCGGAGGCTCTGTGCTGACTCAGCCTGAACAGCCGGAGCTGCCGCCCCTGCTGTGAGGTATGAACTTGGCCCATCGCTTGTTGAGCTGGGATTTAAAGTCTGACTGTTCCCTGTTGTGTGAGCTGCTGCTCGTGGGGGGTACACGGAGCTCCCACACCTCCCGGACAGCGAGGAGCTGGAACCCCGCTGCTGGGAGCAGGAGCTCAGGGTCTGCCCAGCTCCAGGTGCTGAGCTTCGCTCACCTCGCTCCTCCAGAGAAAATCATGAAACATGAGCCCAGCTGATGATCAGGATCCTGCCTTTGCTGTTTGTGTGGATAAGCCAAAGCCACAGGACAGTGGGCAGAGGCACAAGCAGGGTCACCCAAGCCCTGTTCCTGTGCTCAGCTGAGCGAGTTACGCCTCCATCACTAACTCATGCTGCAGCAATGGCGAAAACCCGCTCGCTGCACACAGAAGGCATCATCTGCAGATGCTCATCACACCAAATTACTCTGCAAGTAGTTCCTCTTGTCGGTGAATGGAGGCTCTTTGCAGAAGAGCCTCCATTGGAAAGAGCACAGCAGACGTGACTAAAGGAAACCAAAGACACAGTCTCCTGGGTTGGGGTTCATTGCCCAACAGCAAACGCACAGACGGGCTCTGCTGTCACCGCGGGCCAGGAGCCGGCCCCGCTACGGACCAGCCCCGGCCAAACTGGGCATCAGGACGAGCACTAGCCTGGATGATAAGCGGGTGGAATCGGCGCGTTGGGCTCTGGCGATGCAAGGGGGCACAAGCAAAGGACAGACAGCGTGTGCTGCTCACCCGCAGGAACCACCAAGCCAGCCGCGGGTCCCTCCCTGCCTGCGCCTGCCTCTTGCCCTCCCACCAGCGCCCACCTGTCCGTCCTTCTCCTGGACAAGCAGCCCCCATGGCTGGGTGGCTGGAATCTGCAGTGCTGGCCAGGAGAGGCTGCAGTGAGCCCTCAACCCCCCAGCGCTATTTTTATGAGTGATGCTGGCCAAGGATAAATTGTCCTTTTCCGCTGGTTTTGTGCTTCAACTAAGGATCAACAGTCATGTCCCCCACCCCATCCCCTCGATCTGGAGCTTGGTCCCAGCGCTGCTCAGGGCTCCTGAACTCCCCAGGGAGTGGGCTGCAACAGAAACTAAGATCTTATTAATGTTTCCAGTTACTACCTCATAGTAAATGAATTAATTTCAAATTGTGTATGAAACATGTTGTCTTCCCTGCTCAGTGTAGCCCTGAACTGTGCAAAATCAGCACTGTTTGTACTTTATAAGGAAGATTGACCCGTAAGTAGCAACTATTGATTTTTCCCTTGAAAACTGCTCTCAGCCAGTTGCAGCAGGGCCACACGACACCAGCAGAACAGGAGACGACAGACACCGCTGGATTGCAAGAGTGTATTTTCTTTTAATGGAAATAATCGCAGCTGCAGTTCGAGGTGCTCTCTCGGGGAGCACTCCAGCAGCAGTGGCTGCTCCAGAGGTGCGGGGAGCAGAGCCTGTGTGCTTCCACGCCTTAAACTCCTCGCACCCTCCCGTTCCCCCCAGTGCCCTCTTCCACAGAGGTGCACGAGTGCGCGTGCACTCACAGTGATGCGGTGAGGATGGCCAGGGCTCAGCCTCTCACCGGGACCCCCGGGCAGGGACAGCCCCAGCCCAGCAGCCTCCTCCCGGGGCAGCAGATGATGGGCACAGTGCAGAGGGAATTGCTCCTGCTCCTTCACCCATGCCCGCCCATGACTTCTGCCTGCAGAGGGTTCTTTGGTGGTTCCTTCAGGCAGAGCCAGGCGCTGGGCGAGGGGGTGCCAGAGGCACGGGCGCTGCCCTGGCCATGCTCCTTGGCAGACCCACCCTTGGACTTGAGGACATGACTTTCTGATTAACTGTCTCTCCCTTATTAAGGGAAATTAGATTAGTTACATTGCAGCAGGCAATAAATCTTTCCCTGGAGAGACAGGGAGGGTGCCTGGGATTTTGGTCTCTGTGTGCAATGTTAAAATTGCACATTCTTATTGCAAAATCTCATTTTTCAGTGTAATAATGCTTCTGGGTGAGAGGAGAGTAAAGCTCTGCGGCTTATGGGCACTAATTTTCTGAGATAAATAGAGAATTTCTTCCCTGCTCTCATCAGAGCTGAGGATGAAATTGCTCTGAAGTCCACACCCTGTAAGCTCCGTTCCCCACCGCTGTATTTTAAGAGGACGTTGATTTCCCCAGCTCCGCTGTGACAGCTGAGCGGTGGCACCCTGCAATTCCACAGCGAGGTCCAGCCACATCAGCTTTCGTATTATCTTGCTGTAAATGAGATTCACTGGACAACACGGATCTGATTTGCAGCACAGCTGTGAAAGAAATCCTGCCTTTAAGAAGGGTCCCCTCTATGAATAAATCAGATATACCTACTTTGGGCTCCTGACAGGCTCAAACTTTCAGCTGTGAGGCTGTGAAAGCCGGGACCCAGCCTGTGGCATGGGCACCTCTCACAGAAGGAAATACCAGACACACACCTTGGTCTTGCTGGAGGGTGCTCGGTGCACGCAGCTTTCTCAGCCTGCGGGGATGGCGCTGCAGCCAGAGGGGAGCTGGACTCATGGTTCGCTTTCCAAAGGACCGGGCTCTTGGGCAATTGGCTTCCCCCTCTCTCTTCAGAGGTGTCAGACCTTCAGACCCAGGCAGTAAAGGTTCCAGGGAGGCCAAAACCCTCATTGTTTTGTCAGCTGGCTGCTGGCAGGACTCTGAGGGATGGGCTGTGACACAGCACCATCCTCCTCAGCCAAGCAGGAGCAACATCGGTGAACCAGAGGACGGCTGGTACCACACACAGGACAACCCCTTCTCCTCAGGGCTTCACCACAGAGCAGTGCAGCTTCCCAAGAACTTGCTTGTATCATCAACAAATTTCCTACCCAGAAGCTGAGCTACAGCCCCTCTGCCTCCTTATACAGCTTCCCCAAGGCTGAACCTTGCCAACCAACGCACCCCTCCCTGTGAAGCCATCAGGAGCTTGCCAAGAGCCTGCCTGTCCCACCTCTGAGCACACACACATGTGGGAAGAGAAGCAAGCATCGCAGCAAGGCTCCTCTCCCACCGCACACCTCCAGGATTCACCCGGAGCCCCGCAGCACCGTTAGAGGAGCACGAGCTGCAGCTCAACCCATGGTCAACAGCGGTGTTGGAGTTGTTGCCTGGAATCCCCGTCACAGGCATCAACACGCGGTGTGGGGTGGGCAGTGGGGTCCCACCAGGAACAGCGCGTTGCGGCAGATGGTGACGGGCAGAGCCCGGCTGGCCGAAGCGGCGCGGACACCGTCAGACACCGCGCAGCACGGCTTCCCTGCGGCGAGACGCCAGCCTGGAACACCCACCACCACTCGCGTCTTCTAATTAATACATTATACCTAATTGAGTGCCCAACTGCTAAGTGATGTCAGCCAGGTTAATTAAATGTTAAATCTTTGTCAGTTAGCGGAAAAAAACAGCCAAACAAAAACCACACACCAAAAACCCCCAATGAAAAAAAAAAACAAAACCAAAAATAAACACAAAGAGAGGAGGGAAAAAAGGGAAGTTAGAGCAGCTGAAGCAGCGCTGGCAGGCTGTGACCCCGGCTGAGAACGGGTAATTCAAGCCTTGTAACTCTGCTCTCGGAGCATTCCTTCCAACAGCAGTCACAGAGGGAGAGGTTTGATGAGCCGCAGGAGGCAGCCGCGGAGCTGAACCCCTGTGCTTGTGTCTGCTCCATCCCATCCTTCTCTTTCCACAGGCTCAATTCTCAGTTCTTGGCACAGAGACCATTTACCTGCCAAGAGCCATCAGCACCACTGACTGCGGCTCCAGACAGCACATTCCCCTTCAGCAGAAGCAGGGTGAAGAGCATGGTGAGGAACATTTGTGGAGCAGGCAGGAACACAGCTGGCAGCAGGTCTGGGATCCATGGAGTCATATCCTGATGGAGATTATCCTCTTGTCTCATTAAAAACTGCACATTGCTCAGCTGTGAACTGCTGGAAGGAAGATTCACGTTAGAGCAGAGTCAGTGTGTGGTCCCACCTGCAATCTGGTGGCATGGAAACACACATGGGGATGGGAGTGGAGAGAGCGCCCATCCCCACTGAGAAAAGCCACCGAAAGCCAAGTCCTTATTGAAGGAAATAATATCACGAACCACAGACTTGACACTGGGAGCTTGAACCTCTCACTGGTCCCCAGACATATTTTCATACTGAAAAGCCAATTTGCGAGTATTCTGACTAGGACAATCTGCCCTATTGATTAAGAAAATAATGTCTCTTTTGAAAATACCTCTTTCTTGTTGTTTCCCTGACCCCCTGAGACTTATCTGCGTTTTCAAAATGACTCACAAATTCCACAAATAGATGAATTTTTTGTGTGCAGGATGTCTTTACTGGTAGCTGCAGATACTGCAATGGAGCATAAAACGTGGAGGTGCAACCTGTTCATCTAAACCCACCGAAAGGGCAGAGGTTCCCAGATACGCATCTCTCCTTTGAATTTGCAGTTCTCCCAATCGCTTATTCAGAGAAGATAAATGACTCAGGAGCTCCTCCGTGCCTCTTTCAGTGACGCTTAGGAATAAATATTTCCCCTGCTTATGCCTTCGGCTGATCCAGGAAACATGGATTTCTGTTGGAATTCTACAGCTGGAGGAGTTGCATGTACAGTCCTGCACCTTCAAATCAAAAACTGTTGCATCAAAGAATTGCCTCTAGACAGCTCTAATTTGTTCTATCATCCCTTCTATCAGCAAGCAGGGAATTGTTATCTATTTATTTCTTACAATGTCACAGAATCAGTGACCACCTGCAAGGTGTCCACGATGATAAACGCTTGCTTTGTGTACAGAGCTATTTCTGACAATGCTTGATGGCGCACATCTATCAAATTGCCTGGAAGAGCCACCCATTAGGATCATTATCTAACACGGTCCCTTTGTGGGAGTTCAATGTCAGCACATCCTGGGGAAGGTACCTCACCGGGTACCTATTCTACTCATTATTTCTCTAGATTAATAGTTTCCCACTTCCATGATGAATTTGGGCTGGGCTTTGGAGCTCTCGCACCCAGAGCGAAGCGGCAGAACAAGCAGAGGGTCCCGAGCACCCTCCCGGCAGCAGGGGCGGCTGCTGTGCCCTGGGCCAGCCGGGATGGCAGAAATGCTTTTTTCCTGCGAGACCTTAGTTACCCAGCACTATAAAAGCCCTGGAGAAACACAGATGTCTGGCTACTCACTTGCTCCTGCTGGGTCTGTGCTGCTGAAAGGACCACCAGCTCTCCTCCTGCAGCTTGCACTGGCCCACGGGAAACGTATTTTGGAAGAGCTCTGGTTCAGGTCAGTTTTGATCTCCAGTCATGCTCAGCAATCCTTCAGCAAACCATGGCCACTCCTCCCCCAGCCACTTCCTACAAGGAAGCCACAGCTCAGCCCTGGGTAGCATTCATCAGGACAGAAATTACAACCAGGAAAACCACTTTATCTCAGGGACCAAGCTGCAAAACCTGGGGGCCTTGGTTCCTTCTGCAGAGCCTCACCTGTCAGCGCAAACCACAGGCCCTTGGAGGTGACGCAGTCGGGTTCTCAGGAAGCACGTATCACGGAATGGTGGGGGCTGGAAGGGACCTCTGAAGATCACCGTGTGAAGATAGGCAAAAGCCACGTTCTGAGAAGACACCTCGCTGTCCTCTAGCCGTGCTGCTGGGGCTGGCTCCGTTCAGATGCCCACGGCCTCTGACCCAGCAGCAGCTCGGGTGGCACGAGCCAACGCCAGCCTCTGCGCGCTGAGCTGCTCTGGCCACTGATGGACCCAGCCTCTTCCAACCTCACGGAATATTTTCCTGCATTGCTTTCTATTTCAACCAGCAGCCCGCAAAACGGATTTAGGTGATGAATCTGTTCAGCTATTAGCTGCCAGATAGCTTTAATTCACGTCAGATACAATTAACTCACTCTGACAACGGGGACAGGAAGCATCGCGGGTCGCACGGTGCTGGGAAGGCCCCGCTGACCCGTGCCACCGCTGCCTCCAGCCTCCGCGCAGCGAGGTCAACACCCATGACCCGAACTGGTACAAACCCAAACGCAGCCACAACCCCCCGAGTTCTACAGATCCTGCATCTTCCCGGTGCTAAAATGTTTTTTGTGCAAGGAAATTTTTCTGTAGGCATAAATAATGCGTTAACCCCAATAACAGCACCAACGGGGCTTTTCAACCTGGAGAATAATCGAGTGTAGAGCACACACCTAGAGCTCGGAATAAGGGCAGGGCTCTGCCCTCAGGAGCTGGGCAGGGACACGAGGCTTTCACGGCCGCAGAGCAGCCAAGTCATATCCATGTCTCCTTGCCACCCAGGACTCGTCATCTGGAGGAACAGGATTGCTGCCCAGTGCTAGCAAAACCATTCACTCCTGGACGCAGTAACACCACCGTACCTCAGTGTTAAAGAGGAGACCGAAATGGCCGACAGCGTAACACACGCCAACGCAGGGCCCTAAAGATTGTCACCGGAGCCTTTAAAAGGCACAGTATCAACAGCAGAACCCTCCAGGCTAAGCCTTCTAGGGCATTTTTTTCCTGGTAAAGACATGCTTAAATCTAGACTTGCACGCCTCCATCCAAGCAAGTGTGTTACAGTTTTATTTACAGCTTAACTAATTGTGGGTTTTTTAAAATTAATATGTTAACAGCATTCAACAGCAAGGCAAGTGCGCTCGCAGCTTAGTCATTTACAATATTGCCACCTGCAGTTAGGACGTGGAAGCTGCCAAAACCTGCTAGTGATTTCCAGATCCACGGTGTATCCTTGAGGAACACGTTTCAGTAGCACGCTTGCTTTTCAAAGGGAATTCACGTATGAAGGTTCTTCTACAAACTTCCTCCCGTGCCACATGCTGCACTAAAGACTTTCACCAAAGCATAAGTCACCTCTGACATCAGCGTTCTCCAGCCTCCCTTCTCAATCATAGTGGAGGCTTGGCTTTTGCACAAAGCAGAACCTTTCCAAACCTAGAAAAATCCCCAAAATTTCACCACCCTCGCTTACAGCCCCTCCGAAGAGGCTTAAATGAAGGACAAAAAGGTATCTTTGGAAAGGACAGCGCACCAGTTAGGAAACAGGCTTATTTTTAGAAAAAATACCTTAGACAAAGTTAGAGAAGCAAAAGTTCTTTACTCTGAACGCTCTCTTAACATGCCAGTAAAATGTTCTCGTTAGCTTCCCCGCTGCAACGGAGGGAGGACACTCAGGTTGTCTCCTGCAGGTGCCACGTTACAGATTTGTACGATCCACACAGCAGCGCTCAGGAACTGAAGCTAACCACACTTTTAAGGGATCACGTAGCTTAGTTAACAGACAAGAGAAGACTCCTCTCCCATCCTGTACCAGCTACCAAGGTACACAAAAATGAAACCCTGGGTTTTGAGCGAGAGGAGTCTTCTACATTTTAAGACTTTATGCAATCTTCTCTTGAAGAGCTCATGCTTCGTAGAGAGCTCTGCTTTTCCAGGCTGTTGAGAAGCAAGGGGGTGGTTGTAGGAAAGCAAATACAAGACTTCTTCCCTGCTTCATTTCACAAGGAAGCACTAAGCCAGGTGAGTGCTCCTACTTGCATTTTTCTACAGACACAGCGACCCTTTCCCAGGGGGCTACATTTGAAGTTGAATTTTCATTAATTTGAAGTGGAGCAAGATCTCTCTGTATTTTCTACCAGCAACAAGGAAAAAAAAAATTAATGACTGAGGAAGTTATTTTGTTCCATTCAAACAGCACTTACTGGGTCTTTGTCAATGAAATGCAGGGAATCAATTCAATTTAGATGAGAAGAAAGGGCAAAACATTGTTTTGACTGGTCCAAGCTCTTTTCCACCCCATCTCTACTCAGTTCCAGGAGTACTGCTTCTCCTAAAGCTTTTGAAGGCAATGTAGGAAAAGCAAAGTTCTCTCACATTAGAGACTCTCCAGGAGCTCAAAGGTTACTCTCAGTAGCCCAGGTAAGCAGTGGTCTAGCTGAGGGATTCTGTTAAGGTAAAGCACCTCTGATGTTTTATTTCTTAAAAAAAAACAAATAAAATGCATAAGTTGACTATAAAACCCTCAAAACCAGTTACAAACAACGGCTGCTACAAGAACAAAAGGATTGCTATCTGTGGCAGCATCACAGACTACAAGAAGCTTTCCATTTAGTCCCAGACACCAGCAACTTGCCTTGGGGTATCTCAGGTACCGGACTGAGATAGTCACCACCTTTTAAGCACATTTGCAGAGAAAGGACGTGCCTGAAGGAAGTGCAACAAATCTGACTGGTTGCTTTCTTTGCCCAGACAGATGTGAACTCCAGTCACTTGTGTCCACTGCCTACATCTTCTGTAAGATACCAGAACAGCCTTTCTGCCCAGCCTGCTGCTCTGCAAGCCCAAGATAATCATATCTTGGTCTCAACCTTAATGGAAATAAGTAATAGGTTTTTTATTTTCCCTGAATTAAAAAAAAAGCAATCTATTCTAATCTCATTACATATTATAGGTAGAAAAAATAGTTCTTAACTTCCATTCTGTAAATTAATGGAAGGAAGACAAATCAGGACAAGAACTAAAAGGTAGCAGTCCTAAACGTAACTTTCTGTATTTACAGAGGAACGTCAACATTCACTGAAGTTCATCTATGGGTTTTTGCACCGCTGCAAGCTTGTGCGAGACGAACCTAGAAAGAAAGAGAAGCTAATCAGTACTCCAAGAGGTGTTATTATATCCAACAACCTCTTACAACATCTGCCTGAAGCAGAAGACTCTTTCCTGAGTCAGTTTTTTGAACCATTGACAACAGCTCTCTCAAGAGGCGCGTGGTTCAGCCGCAGTCTGCGTTAAGCTACTCCCCCTCCTTCCCTTCTTAGTTCATGCTTCTTAACCACTGACACAAGTCAAAATACAAGACAATATCGTGGAAAATAAGGAGTTTCACAGCTCAACAGTCCAGTGACTAATGGCAGTGACAACACTGCCTTACAACTTCAGGTCACGACTGACAAGAACACATAGGCTTACTGATAGCTTCTTCATAATTCCTTGGGCCTCTGGATTCAGATGAAGAAGATTCTTCTTGGTCAAATCACTTGCTGTTAAACGAATACTCTGTAGAATAAAAGAAAAACAAACCTTAGGTTTTCTCTTTGCTCAGGTGTAAGAGCCAGAAGCAGAAAAGAAGTTAAATTTAAAAAGTAAATAAAATCCAAGCACACCAGGAGGCCACATACAGGCAGAGAACCACATTCAGCTTCACCAGAAGCTCATCTCACACCTTCCTGGTGGTGCATTAACACATCACTGCCAACAGAATACTTTAAATGTTACTTAAATGTGCAGCAAAAACATCATTCTACATTCTGCTTCGACCAGCTTGAACAGCTCCTACTTCTGACTAAAAGCATTCCAAGGTTTTTTTCAGCTCGATCAATCCCCTGTCAAACTGCAGTGGCACAACTGAAGAGACAAGAGTGGATGACCTGGGAAGGCCCCCAGGAAGTTACCAGCTATCCCTTTAGCACAGATTTTATTAAAGTTTTGGATTTACCTCCCCTCCGCCGACAGGGACTGTGATGAAGACGTCGTTGCTGTCAGCGAGGGGGCTGCCATTGGCAGAGATGGTGTAAACCCGTTCGTTTACTGAGGGCGTGCGCAGACCTGGGGTCTTGAAAATTCTGAAACAAAGAGTTATAGGTAAGTAATTTCACTGTGGTTGCTCAAAGTGCTTTGACTAAAAGTCTTTCATTTCAGGTTCAAAAAGCCACCAAGGATTATGTGGCCAATAGAAGACATATAAAAAGCAAAGGGCAAGGAACCCCACATCTGAGAGATTAACAGAGAAACCGAACACAAACCTGGAATCAAACCGGGGTGTGACCATGGAGGTGCCCCCGCAAGCAGAGAGATCAACAATTCTGCCAGTAGCGGGAGTGACAAAGTGGTTTTTGCTTGTTCTGTTAAATGGAAATAAACATCTGCTCATAAGAATACTTTTAACAAATGTACAAGCACTATCAACGACTTGAATGAGGTTATCACCACAGAAAACCCGAGGTTCTTACTAATCAAAGGTGAACCCCAACCTGTGGCTCCTCACAGGAGAGGAAGATGCTCATCATCTGTTCACAGCCAGATTTCCCCCCCCTCATTACCTTTTACTCATGCGCTTCACTCTTGCTGAAGGAGCTCTTCTGCTCCTGGATGCCGGCACTTTTTTAGAGGATGCCTTCACCTGGAACACACATTGCTCATCAAATCAGTGACTTCATTCTCCTCTGACAGCCAAGTCCACAACAGACAACTGCTTCTGTAGAAAATGTTTGGCTCAAGAGGATACTTTTTATGGCACAGGAGTCCAGGAACAAACACCACACAATCTTCTGTGACCTTCTCCTATCACTAGAAATTTCAGAAAACGATATGTGTTTTGAAGTCCCCTTCAAAGGATCCTGGACAGCCATAATTACCAGAGGCAACAGCTCAGCAAGTCATCACCAAGGGAATACAGTCATCATAAAGAGCAACTTTTTACCTTTCCAGTTCTTGGATTAACATTTTCAGTTTCTAGCTCTGGAAGACATTCGCTATCATGCTTTGCTTTCTTTGCTAGAGGAAGCAAAGGAGGCTCGGCTTCTTCTTCAATAGCTTCAATATCCTGTTTGGATTTTTCCACTGGAAAGAGAAAGCATTATTTAAGTTAAAAATAAATAATAATTTAACATTATTAGTTATCAGCAGAGGAAAACAGCGAACAACCACAAGCATTTTTGGCAACAATTTGCTTCTGAAATCCAAATTCCTGTGTAACCCAAATGGTTGACAGAGCACTGTTTGGAACTATTTTGAGTGTTTTAATAGAATGAAGTAGAGCCACTGCAGATAGCAGGGATAAAAGTAGGATTATTTTCTTGTCTTTAAATATATTGGGGGATGTCAGCAAGAACTAAATTATTCTTCACACTATGTAAGCCATTGCATACTTTCATCTCACTGAACTCATCACAATGCTTAAAACAAACTGACCTTTCTTGAAGATTTTTAAAGGAGTTTGGATAACTTCTGCTGTCAACTTGTTTATTTCTGTTATTTCGAAGTCTTCCTAAAATTAAAAACAGCCACAACACCATTAGGATTATCAGTAGCATACAGCTCTGATAAATTCAAGTTGTGGAGCAAATCCTCAATTATTTTATAGCAACAATAGCTCCATGTTTCCTGTTGTGCTCAAACTGGGGCCTTTCATGTTATTCTGGAGGTGACAGAATGAGGACTGCACGTTGTCCAGGACTAAGATGCCTTATTCCGCGGCTGTGAGCACACCTCACCCATGCCCCGCTGCTCCGCCAGCCTAGAAATGCTGCAATTTACTGAAAAGCCTGTGTGCTCTCAGGGATCTGGGAGTGAAACTGAGCAGGTAAAGAGAGACCAACACGGAGCAGCATGAGCCCACAAATCCCACACTGGATCCAGCAGGCCCCTCTTTCTGTTAAAGCAGCATTTCTGAGAGAATTTATGTAACCTCTGCTATTGCAACGCTCCTACACATCCAGGAAACCCACCGTTTGGTACGGTAACACACAGCATCCTCAGAAAACCGTAATGTCCATGCTGGATACCTACCGATGCTGCCTCTTCTAAAGCCTTCCTGCTTCCTCCTTTAGCTAAAACGAAAAATTTTTTTTAAAAAATCAATTCATATTTAAGACACCCCATAGAGCTACACAAGTTACAGCAACCTTCCAATGCCTGAACAGGGCCTGTAGGAAGGCAGGGGAGGATCTGTTCTCAAGGGTTTGTAGCGACAGGACGCGGGGTAATGGCTTTAGGCTAGAAAAGGGCAGGTTTAGGCTGGACATTAGGAAAAAATTCTTTAATGTGAGGATGGCTGATCAGTGGAACAGGCTGCCCAGAGAGGTGGTGGAGGCCCTGGAGACATTCAAGGCCAGGCTTGATGGGGCTGTGAGCAACCTGAGCTAGCTGGAGATGTCCCTGCCGCCTGCAGAGGTTGACTAGATGCCTCTAGAGGTCCCTTCCCACCCAACGCGCTCCATGACGCACCGCAATACGTCACCACCAGGGCGCAAAAACCAGCACGAACCCGTTTTCCTGGCAGCGAGCGAGCGGCCCCGGACAAAGAGAGCAGCGCTTCCGAGCCGCCCGGGGCCGCTGCCTTCTCACCGCTGGCTCTCCCTGTCCAGGGGAAGGCGGCCCCGCCGCGCCCGGCCCGGCCCGTTCCCGTACCCAGGTAGTCGAGCCAGTTCATCTCGCGGAGCGCCTGCGGCAGCCGCAGGATCTCGATGTTGTACAGGTTCTCCGCCTCCTTGACGAGGCGCTGCCCGCTGGCTCGTAGCTGCTCCACGCGGCTCCTCACTGCGGGGACACAGGCGGCTCAGGCACGGCCGCGGGCCCGGGGCCCGCTCCCCGCCGCCCGCCCCGCTCCCGCTGCCCGCGGCCTACCCTCGCGGTCGAAGTCCTTCAGGAAGGCCGCCAGCTTCCTGCCGCGCGCGCTCGCGCCGGTCTTCTTCCGCGGGGGCGCCATGGCCGGGACCGGGCCGGGATCGGGATCGGGACCGGGACCGGGAGCGCCGCCGCGCGCCGCGCGTTCAAACCCAACTGCTGCCGCCGGCCGGCCAATCAGCGCTCCGCGCCCCGCGCCCAATCAGCGCTCCGCCCCCCGCGCCCAATCAGCGCTCCGCGCCCCGCGCCCAATCAGCGCTCCGCGCGGCGCAGCGCGATGACGCAGCGGGCAGGGAAGCGCTTCCGTGCTGGAGTCACGATGGCGGCGATGGCGGCGGCGCTGCGGGAGTGGGCGGCGGCGGCAGCGCGGCGGGACGCGGGCTGGCGGGAGGCG